>JAWNPB010000049.1:0-42500 GCA_035045355.1 Drosophila lacicola | reverse complement strand
AGATATTTTGATTAAGATCAGCTTGGTAACTTTTCCTTTCTTCTTTGACCGGATCTCGAACTGAAACAAAGCCAAGGCTTTTACATCACTTATTTAGATATAGGATTAAATTCAATGGCTTGGCGTAGAATCAGTTTGACCCGGTAAACATTATGCGCTTTACAAGTATATTATAAAATATGGTCCATGATATTGCAAACAAATTGGCGCACAAACAAAGCAGCTAACAGATATTGAAAAATCTCGTTGTTGTTGGCATTTGCAAAATCACACAAGACGTGACCAGAAATTAAATGTTTGTAGCACAGATGAAGCTTTATAAAAATTTCATAAAAATGAAAAATAAATCCCCCAAAAGACCCAAGCCAAAATGAAAGCGCACATATTTACGACTACAACAATAGCAACCAAAAAAAATATAGCATACTGCTACTATTACATAATACATATAGTATATGCATAGGTTGGGTTGCGTAGTAGCCGTAGCTGAAAAAAGAGATGCATATACATCACATATATAACATATTTTAATATGTTTTATAAGCGGCCGGTGAACTGAAGCGCAAGTTATGCGAATGCCAGTTGCAGGTGATTCATAAATTCGTCAAAAAATCCGCACTGCATGTTGTTGGCTTTATTGTTAGACCCCCTGGATGGCAAAAGTGAGAAGCTTTGCCAATAATATGGCCATGTCCCAGTCTCTTGGCCATTTCGCAACCGCCAAAAAGCCAAAGTAAGGAATGGCTACACTGTGGCACAGCTCGCAATGTCGCTGCCGTTTTGTAGAATTTCGCACACTTCAGTGCATAAATAGCTAATATTGCTGAGTGCGTAGTCAACACACACACACACACACACACCCACACACACACACACAGACACGCACGCACACCCAGTGTATAGCAAGTGCATTTCATGCAATCAAACAGTTTTGCTGAAAAATTTCTACTCCTCAACATTCTGTGTTCCAAGCTGAAAAAACATATTGAAACAACAACAACAACAAATAAAGTATAACTGAAAAACTCATATAAAGCACAACTTTCGCCCAGCCAAACGCGTTAAATGTAGAACTTGGCATCCGGCGAATACTTCCTGCATAGAATGTTGAGCAAACACGCCCGCAAACTAGGCAATATTTCCATTTTTTCCTTTTTTTTTTTAGAGTTTTTATTTGTATTTTTTCGGGATGCCAGCTAATGCACAAGGATGTGAACATGCGTTTGCATAATGAAGAGCTAGTGCTATGAACCTTGATCCTTTAAAAGCATGCGTTATGTGTAGAGGATTTCGAGCATTTAATACAAGCATTTGCTGGGCATTTCTATTTGACATACATGGTACGCAGCAGCGCAAAAAACTTGTACGATAATTGCAGCAGCTGTAAAAAAAAAATTTGAAATGTCAAAAAAAAATATAGTTAATGGATGTTAAACTATTGAATGCTATCACGACCTATCAGCCGTAACATAGTCGAAAGCGAAACATGTAAAACAATTAACGAGCCAGTACGGCTATCTTTGGCACGTTGGAGATTAACTACCCTTACCCGTAGATAGGATGTTGGTAGGATATTGTTTTTATGTTAATAAAAAAAAACATGGTAAAAGTCCCATATTCCAAGTTTAGTTAAGATATCTTGAAAAACAGCATAGTTTGCCATACAAAAACTCATTCTCAACGCATTCTTCCAATAAAACCGTATGATATTGTAAATGCAGAGTTTACATTTACATCATACAAGAAGTAAATTGTCGACACATTGTTCCCAAAGAAACTATATGATACAGTGGTCCGATATTGATAATAAGAACAGAGTGAAATCAATAATTTCCGAGATTAGTCAAGATATCTTAGTAAACAAAAAAGTTCTTCACACAAGAACTTTATTGCCGACCGATTGTTCCTATGGCAGCTATATGATATTGCTTCGAAATATGTGATGCCTGTAACTGAAAGTTAGGCCTCTGCAAAGTTTCACGACGATGGCTTTGAAACTGAGAGACTAGTTCGCATATAAACAGAAAGACGGATACATTATGGGGTCGAAAATGTCTTCTTCTGTGCATTCCACATTTCGTGACAAAATTATAATGCCCTCTAGGGTGGCCGATCTTCATTGGAGTCTAGCTGCCAAATTTGGTGTCTCTAGCTCTCAAGTACTGGGAAACATTGATTTTCGCGGAAATACGCGAATATAAACTTCAGGTTTCGGGTATCTGTTCATACGTAGCAAAATATACTCCACTTCACCCAATATAGATATACCCTTACATCTGTCATGGTGCCTCTGCTGATCTGCAGAAAAACAGTTGCCTTGAGATAAGTAGGCTTCTGGGAGCGCATTATGATAAAAGCGAGGGCTCTGCGATAGCGAGCATCCGCATAGCTCCAGTTCTGTTTGTAGGCCGCCAAAGAAATGCCCGAACTCTGCACGGAAAAAACATTAGAAATTAAAAAACAATTTTAACTTGGACTTTTTCAAAGCAAACGCACCGCATCGGCGATCAGCTGTCCATGATAGCAAATCAGGTAGACCTGAGTCAGCGCAGATATTAGATACATACTATGTTTAATCATCAGAACGGGCTCCACGCCCACGCTCATTTGAAAGCTGACAAAGCAGAGGACAAACGAGGAGATCAGAAGGTTTAATATCAGAGGCACACCAAAAACTTTATTGAGCTGTTCGGAGAGTTTCAGCAGGCGTTCATGATAGCGCACAATATCGGCCAGGGAGCGCGAGTCCTTCGACCAATTGCCGCTCAGCTGCTGCTGCTCAATCCTTCTCGATAGATAATCAAAGTGCATAATGATCTGGGTGGCCAAGGCGCAGAGCAACAGATCCGTGGATACCTGACCCGCCGCCGAGGTGTAGCCAGCAAAGTTTTCGCAGAAAAGCAACAGATAGTAGGTCCAATTTTCCGTCGACTGCCAGGGTATGTACACTCGATAGGGCAGTGTCTCCTCCACGATGCGCGTCTGCAGCCACAGCTCGTAAATGAAATACTGCACAAGGTTAAACAGATTGTAAGTCCAGATGAGCACGGAGTAGAGCATTGAGAAGGTAAAGCTGATCCGCGAACAGGAACGCAAATAATTATCCAATCGATAGGCAGACTGAGCTGCCTTGTCGACTGGAAACAGCTCCTCCAGCTCCCACACGATGTGACTGAGCGCAGGTTTCTCAAACCAGACAAAAGTCATTTTGCTCATGCCCACCAGGACGAAGCCAATGTAAGACATAACCATGATTGCCTCCAAGATGTGCTCCCCGGTGGCGAAGGCAACCACCACATAGACCAGCTCGCCGAGCAGCACCACGCTTAGGTTTATGATATTGGCCCAGAAGACAAGGCTAATCCAAATGCTGCCAACATTTGGATGCGAGCTTTTCGTATAGGGCTCAATGCCAACGGCCTTATAAAAGAAGTTGGCATACTTCAAGAAGCTATCCATTTTGGCCAGCGGCATAGTCGAGAGCTGTCCCTTAACTTTCACTTGAACAATAAATGAAATACGTGCTGTAATGCACGCACCTTTATAGCCAGGATATGTGCCCAGATTTATTATGCATTTAAATTATAGTCTACCGTTTAAAAGTTAACTGTTGACAGTTAGCGGCGCGTGGGAGAAATCGGTTATAGCCATCCATATGCCAAATTATAAGCTACGATACGCAGACATTTGATATAATTATTATTTACATTCGGTTCGAGTCCATTTTGTATTAGAAATTCTTGGCGGGGCTCTGCCACGCCCAGCAGCGACTGCATAATAGATCACTTCAAGATAAAATCGACACCCTCACACTCACACACACACATGTACACTGGGAAAACATTGTACACAGAAGGAGCGGAAAAACGGAAAGCGGAAAAGCAATGCCAAACGATGGAAGCCAAACAAAACAGAAATCGAGCAATTGAAACGTTTAAATAAATGCAATGGAAAACGAATCAGCGCATCAAACCAAAACGAAGTCATTTTTCACCAATCGATAGATGGATTCAAAATGGGTAAGCGGGAAACGAATCGAAATTGGATTGCAAAATGGCTACCCCCAAGTCGCCACGAACTGAAGCGCACTTCAAATAAATTAAATCTTCAAGTTTCTCGACCGACAAGCCAGCGTACCAAATTGCTCGCATAAAACACGCTAGCCCAATTACAAGTATGCATTGTGCACTGTGAGAAAAATATGGATGGATGCTTTAAACTTTTAATATGTATGTTTGTGTGTGTTAGCAAGTAGACCAAGTTTACTGGCTAATAAAAAAAACATGTTTTATATATTGCTCTACTCTGCGATTCTCATGAATTCAAGTAAGACTTGAAGGCTTTTATGCTTTAATTACAAGTTTTATATATTAACAAGTTGTATTGCCAACTTAATGAACTTTATCTCTGTTCGAACTCTTATTTTTATTTACACTTTATCTCTGCCTCTCTCTTTCTTGCATGTCATATTCCGAGACATTTGAAAGCTCATCTCCCCTTGCAATAGCTAACAATTAAGCATCGGTAAAAAAAAAAAATGATTGTATTTTTTTGGTAGTTAAAATTAAGAACATATATTAAAGTAATTAGGGCATATGTACGGGTCATCATATTTACAAAATAAATGTTGCAAATTAAAAATAATTTTACTATAACTTACCTTTTTAACATCAAGGTACGCAACTCGAATTCCAGGCAATGTTCCAGATGTAATTGTTTGTGTAGTTTGTTGCCTTCAAAAAAAAAATAAAAGTAATAGTTATTTAAATATAAATTAATCTTGATAATTCAAATGATATCAACACAATTTCGATTCAGAAATGAGAACTTTCACAAATTAAAACTATCCAAAAATTAGAATTGAAAGTTCTTATGCACTTTAATTTATAATTTTCATATAGAATTTTAGATGTTTTGTATTTAAGTAAAATTATTTTTTTAATATGTTATACATTCAGAGTAATCATTTAAATTCATAAAATTTAAGCCAAAGAGCCTGGAACATGTGTTTCAGATTTTCATAATACAGCTAATGTCAGTTATATTTGACTAAAATTCAAAATGTTCGCTTATTTTTCAGTGTACCTTCAACCACAAGGCTCTGCTATTCAGTGGACTTCACGCTTGTTCGTTAATATGGTAAAGTCGGGTGATGATAGACCTCAATGGAACGGTGTGCTACGATAGGAAAAGCAAAACAAAGAGCTTCCACGCAGTGCATGGGCACAAAAACGCGGTCAGCGCCAAGGGTCAGTTGGGATTCGGGCTAAAATGAAAGACACAACCGGTGCGCGGAAATAAAGAGAAGGCGTGGCGGTGCGAGCAAAGGAAAGCCGCGCTCCTAATCGAAGCACAGAGCTGCAAGAATGCGCCGCGTTTATCACGCATGAAAATGCAATGTATGTACGCATTTCACGGAGATTTTCACTTTTTTTTTTTTTTTGGTTTTTTTTTTGTTGTTTTTGAGAGAGCTGGAAACTGAAAATACAATTAAACCATTGGGACGAAAGTTTCTCAAGTGATGGTCCCCGCAGCACGAAATTGTTTTGTGGCACAAATCAGTGCGAAGGAGGCAAGTTACGAGCATTGGGGGCACACACACGGCACGACGACGGAAGGCGACGGCAAACTTTGCCGAAACTTTTATGAGCAGCGAACTAATTTTGTATGAGTACACTCCATGTTTTGCTTTGGATATTGCGCCGGCGACTGCGCTGTCCCATGGTGGGAATTGATTTCGGATTTTCCGGCAAAGCATGTGCCAAACATTTGCATACAAACAGAAAACTAGCCTCAAAAGCAGAGCAAAGTTCAATGCGTTGCATTTCGGCACTATTCATCTCGTTCTTTAAGCCCTCGTCAAATGAATTCGTAATGTGTAGCAACGTCTGCTATTCAATTTACATTCCTATAGCACTTCATTAGGGTAATTTTAGTAAGACAGTGTCCAACAGCAGTCAATGGACAAGTGGCTCCACTTGGCCTACGCTTCAATTTCAATTGCAACCATACAGAGCTCAGAGTTCTCGTAACATTTTAGACACATTTAGCCGTCAATACCAAAAACAAAAAGTAATTGGGACTGCCCCAGTCAAGGGTATCCAGCCATGGGATACCCTATACCCAGTCACACACCATAAAGTTATCTATCTTAGATAACTTTTGCCTTTATTGTCAAAAAATTCAATGGAACGGACAGACGAACAACTAGGCAGGCATGTCTAGATTGTCTTGGCTCTTAATAAGGAACATAAATGGAGAAAGGCGGCTAAAGGCGCATAAGTATAATATCCTTGTTATTCATCTTTATAGGGTATTAAAAGCAAGTAACTAAACCCGACTAGGTAAGGTGGGTGGTAATAGTTGCGTGAATATGTGAATGCTTTAATTTAAATACATATATTTTACGATTTACGCTCAATAAGCTGTGGCAACACATGGATCGAAAAATAAGAAAATTATCGATCATTTAAAATAATAGAGTATTATATTCTCTAGCTTTTATACTAGTCTCTACGATTGACGTGTTTATACAGACGAAACAGACGATGATTGTGCTAACTGTTGATGCTAATCAAGAATATACATATATACTCTTATATAATATGTGTATTAAACTCTTTTTATACCCATTTTTAATGGAGGTGCAGTGTATAGAAAAAATATACTCCCACACACATACGCACAACTCGCACATAATCCATTGTTAATTTTACATTTGGTAACAGCTTCCGCTTGACAAGGCAAATCCTGCAGACCCAATGTCCAGTCAGAGCCAGTTGTTGGCCATGCCAAAAAGTAGTTGTAATGCAATTGCTCCCTAAGTGTGTGTGTGTGCGTATGTGTGTGTATCTGGAGGTGTCAGTGTGTGTGCGAGTGTGTGACATTTGACACATTTGCTGCGGAAATGTGGACACCATGTACAGACAGACTGTGGGTGTGTGTGAGTGTGCTTGTGGGCGCTGTGTGTGTGTGTTGATGCTGGTTTTTAACAGCAGCCGCAAATTTCTATTTGATGTGAAGTCTCTGCGGTCTTGGCCACAATTTTGGTTATGGCATAAATACCGAACAGTCCCTGAGCCGCTCCATAAACTGTTTTTGTGTGTTGACTTTTTGCCTTCGCATGCAAGCGATTCACATTCTTAGCCCCTCACCACTCCGCACAGGCGGGCCCCAACCAAGTGCTTGACTATTGATGAGTTCGGCCTTTTGTTTTGGCAGCCAACATTTTGGTTAGCCAAGTAATTGCTTGTTACTGATCGCTGGGACGAATTGGCACAGAAATAAAACCGAAAATAAATGCAGCAATTAATAAAATAACAACTATTGCGTATAATTAATTGTGTATTATGGGCAAGTTTGTTAATGGCAGGATATGCATCAATGTAGAATGTCGACGCACACATATTGCGCTTATCGGCCCAAACTGCTGGCTCCTGCTGAAGTCCACAGTAAAATATTACAACGAGGATAATGTCGCCTGCTGTGTCGTCCATTGTTGCACCGGATGCCAATTCCTTTGCTCTTGTTATTGTTGTTGTTTTGTCCATGCGCACCAATGGGCAAATGAACAATTTATAACCGCTTAATTGAACACATTTAGAAGGAAGCAGGAGCACACACACACACACACACAGAGAGAAAGACACACCCACAAACACGCACTTGGGCCAAACCAGCAGCTAAAACAACAGGCAAAGCTCCAGACGACGACGACAGGATAGATGAGACGCCTTAGCCTAGTCAAAAGATATGTCCGTAAAATCAATGGCAATCCAGCCATATGAGCAATTGCTGCTGCAGCATATGTTGGACGGAGCAACTGCAGCTGGCAGAGCATTTAACAAGGCAAACAATTTAATAAGCTCTCGTTATGTGGATGGAACGGACGCTCGTTTGGCACTATAAACAGTCAAAGCTCTACTAACGGATGGCTTTTAGCTCGAACAACAAACTCCTTTAGCTGGCCAATTTATAAGGTCCCAATCTGTCTAGAAAAAAAGTGTCTTTTATGCCGTCTCCGATCCCATCGAGTGTATATATTTTTGATCAGTCCATCTGTCTGCTTCTATTATTCTCTCAATTTTAAATCTAGCGTCTTGAAACTCTGCAAATGATCGGACCACTATATTATAATATATATGTAACTATACCAGCGAGTTTTACCCGGCCTTGCCCGTGGCAAGTTTTGTGCTAAAAAAAATTAGATAAATTCATCCGCATTTAAAACTTTGACACGAATTTTCTACCGAGGAAGTTTTGATTTTGCGAAAAATGTGTAACACGTCTCAAATGATTTTTCATATTTATCCTTGGAAATGAATTTGAGCGCGAAACGTCACCCACCAAATCTTTGACCCACATTTCCACCAAGGAGGAATGGATTATTCGAAAAGTGCGAAACACCCCTCAAATGAATTTAAACAAATATCTTTGAATATGAGTTAGAGGCCGATGGGATGGTAAACAAAAAAGTTTCATACAACCGGTTGTCCGAGGATTTTCTATACTTGCGGGTGGAATTTCCGGAAACCCCGTCTTAACGTGCACCTTCATTACATGAGGTAACCTCAGAGAAAGTTTCAGCTTCCCAGCTCTTACGGTTTGGGCTGTGCTTTGCTCACCAATCAGTCAGTCAGTCAGTCAGTCAGTCAGTCAGGACAAACAGTTTTATATATAGAGATAAGCTGACATAGCAAATGTTGATCAAAACTAACTAAACTATGAAAAGCTTTATTAAATAACAAGACCAAAATCAATATCGGCGTTACGCAATGCTCAAATGTGCCAAATTTTATTAACATTGTACTATTTATATGGTTTTTGATAAAGGATAGGACAATTACGAACTTCACTGTTCTCTTTTTTTTGTGCGCAAAATAGAATCATGTCAAAATTCTTTATTATATAACTCCTACCGGGAAGTATAACTTTTTTATAAAAAAAATCTCTAAAGGGTATTCTACTTTCGGTGTGTCTCATATAGCTTTTCTTTGTTTATATATATATATATTTTTTTCATAAACAGTTTTGTGTTTGCACAAAAATTTTCTCTGGAAGCAAATAAAAAGTTTTACGCAAATTTGAATTATCAAAAATTGATAAATACAAATTTTTAAAATACTGTTTTCTTGTGTAAACAAAAATATAAATATTTAAAGCCTTAATTTTCACTAATTATTAAAATAAAAAATATTTTTCTTTCGCTGTGTCAAATATAGCTTTTCTTTATTGATTTTATTTCTATTTATTTTTTTTTTCACAAACACTTTTTTGTTTGCACAAAAATTATCTCTGGAAACAAATAAAAAATTGTACGAAAATTTGCATTATCAAAAATTGATAAATAAATAACAAAAATGTGTGAACAAAAATAAATATGTATATTTAAAGCATTAATTTTCCTTTATGATTTTAATAAAAAATTTAAACAGGCATCAGGATTTAATCGTTTGCCAATTGAGCCTGCACAAGCTGCAGGTAATGGCAATGCTGAGAGTATCTTTGGCTTTTGGCATTGGCACAGCCGCCCCCACAACCCCAATCCCCAACACACGGCAAGCTCCAACGCTATTAACTTGAAGTGCGTATTTAGCGGAAAGTGGCATGTCAAACGCAAAGATTTATTCACACAGCCAAGGAGCACCTCGAGTAAATTAGGTAAGTAGCTGCCACCCAATGACGGTATGCATGAAATGAATGCCCCAATCGCTGTCGGGAGTTTGAATGAGGGGCTGTTGTCCATGGCAACTGACTGCCTAAGCCCTAAAGGCGGAAATCACACAATGGCAACCGCAATTTTCCTAAGCAGCTAACCCAAAACAACAAAAGCAAACGCTATGCAGCAGCGAGAGCATCTACTCCTTTATATTCCGTTAAGGGCAACTACTTAGGAACGTAAGTTTTGCGAAATAAGCCTGGCCACAGGTAAGCGCAACCACCTCTTAACCATAACCCTTCACCTGAAGGAAATATTTTGTTATTCCCTACGCAATGTCAAGTATGTCGACACAACTCTGGGCAGGACACCTTCGAAAAGCGTACGCAGCACGCCCACAAACAATTGTCTTCATAAATTGTGATTCAAATTTTACTATTAATACATATGTATATGTATATGTATGTATGTATGTATGTACATATGTGTATATAATGCACAAATTCAAGCATACCAAGGGCTCCTCTGTTGTGCACCGTGCCTTCAAGGCAACAGGAATTGTAATTGCCATGGTAATCCTTATGATAGCAATTAAGTCAGAAGCCATACAATTATAATTATCACAACACAAAATTAAGATTTATAATAAAATTATACTAATAGCGCGCCAATTGTCTCACAAATCACATGGAAAGCAATACAGTCTACAGTACAAAGCTAACAGCTACAACACCCGTGTACGATATCACTAACTATCGTAACAAATGCCGGCAATATATCGATATTTAAATTAGAAAGCGGTTAACATATTTAGAAGGCCTTGACACGTCGCAGATACGCTTGCCGGGTATTAGGCATTTTAAAGCTAAATAAATTGCAGTTTTAATGCTACCTTACAGTGCGCAGTTAAGACATACAAACTATTATGTATTTCTTCTAAATATATACCAATAGACAGCTGGACTTATGGTCATGTTACTCGATATTTTTACTTGCTGCGAAACTGCATTAATTTTAAAAAACACATGCGCTATTATAAAATGCTTGAAAATACAACAGCTTATTTTTAAAAAGCCACAATTCAATGAAGGCTGCGGCTTGAAATAAACTATAATGTCATAAAACTTAACTTAACCAAAGTTCAAAGGTTGATATTTTCCAAAAACGTTGGCGGCTTAAACACAGAAAGAGGCTACGGTCACACTGCGGACAGCTGTTTTAATTGTTTTGTTTACATTTTAATGGAACGCAGTAGCAGTTTCAGCACAAATCAGTGCATTTGACGCACAGTAAATTATCAATTATTTCCGCTTTGAGTCCAAAGTCATTAAAGTGTTCTGGCTAGAATAATTTACTACTAAAACGCACAGTTGCGATTTAGCAACAACTGGTTTTAAAAATAGACATTAAGCGTAAGTACAACACACAGATAAGTTCGAGAAGAGCATAAAGTGGAAAGCCAGAGTACAATGACTTTTTTATCAGCTGTGTACTATGTGTTTGACCCGCAACCGCAACCAGATAGGCCAATAATTTTCAATGACAAAAATAAATGCTGTCAAGAAATTGATTGATACATATAGGGACTATATATAGCTTTCTTAAGCTGTTGCCTCGATACAATCAAAATCAAAGGTGCAAATCGCAACAGCCCCTTATCGATGCTCATTAGATAAGATTAAAGGCCAACTTGCGGACTAATGGCCTTGGCCCTGTCTTCATTAAGCTGTACGTAACTAATGCATTTTTATTAATTCGCTCACAGTCGTATACAACTCATAATGGGCGTTCAAAGCAAGCTGCTTGATCCGCTGTGCGTTACCTGCCAGGAGTTTCAACATCCCTGGACGGATAAGTGCGTAAATGCCACGGCGGGCATATTGCTATCAGCCACGCCCTATTGTTTGCGTGTCTACACAATCGTATACGCCTTTTCATTGCTGATGCGCCAACGTATACCAACGCTGGAGGACTTAAAGCGCACCCTGCTAGGCATCATGCAGTCGACAGCCTTTCTGGTGACCAATGCCTACACCTTTATCCTGTACAATTGCTTGCTGCGCAATCTACTGGGTCGCTATTACTTTGGCACTGTTGCCTTTTTGCCCTCGTTTCTGTCTTCGCTCACAGCCATTATGGTGGAGCGCCCGGCGCGCCGTCCGCTGCTGACGCTCTATGTTGCCAATGTTGCCACGGAAGCACTCTGGAAAATGGCAGAATCTCGGAACTGGGTGCGTTCGATGGCTCATGGCCAGACAATTATCTTTGCCTGCAGCATGTCGGTACTTTTGTACTTGTACCGCATAAGCGCAAACGACGACTCCATCTTCAATATACTACGCATTTTTGTGGGCAAAGAGGAGGCCGGTCCGGTGGCGATGTCCGAGCCGGCATCCGGCGAGCAGCCGGCACCCTCACGCCGACGACCCAGCGTCAGATTCGCCACCACCGCCGATTGGGTGCGTGTCTACACCAACCTAATCCACGCCAAGCATGAAAGCTGCCGCCATAAGCAGAGCTGCCCCAGCTATGCCATCTTGGGTGGCTTGCGTCCCTTTGCGGGCGGCGTGGCGCTGCAAGTGGCATTAAAGCTGGTGATGAATATGAAAACAATATTCCAAGGTCGTATGCCGTGGCGCAATCAAATCTTCAACAGGGGCACTTTACAGCTGGGCATCTTCATGGGCAGCTTCTCCTTCCTTTACAAGGTGCGTGAAAATGTAAAAATATATCTTGACTCCCGTATGTAACTAATGTTCACTTTCAGTCCATGTCCTGCCTACTGCGCCACTGCTTCAATCGGGATCACGCTCTATTTTCAGTACCTTCAGGTCTGGTGGCCTCATTGGCCTTCACCCAATATCCAGACAATACAGTCGCCTTGTACGTCATGTGGAAGGCCATACAAGTGAGTTTTTGGTCGTACTCTGAAAAAGCTTGCACACAATAAATCGGTTTATCTTTTGCAGATACTCGCCACCATGGGCCAAGAACGGGGCATTCTTCCACGCATTCCCAACTTTATGCTTTATACTTATGCCTTCTTCACAGCTGTGCTCTTCCATGCAGGCATTATTGAGGCGCAGTCGCTGCGACCCAACTACTACAAGTTTTTGCAGGCCATATCGGGCGAGAGGTAAGCTCTGACTCTAAAAAAAAAAATCAAATTTAGACCCTTACTAACCATTTTTGAAACCTTTTTTAACAGGCTAAACAAATTCAATTTGAGCGCCTTCGACGTTTTTGGCCTTAATACTCAGCAGCAGACGAACGAAATGCTGAAAAGCTTGAAAATCATTGACAAAAAGACGCTGCCCGCTTTTGCGTTTGCCTCCTGAGCTAACCCACGGTTAATGTAGAACTAAATCGAGCTACAGAAGTGTCAACACAATAAGTCTCAGCACTTTAAGTGCGCATATTTAGCGTGAAATACGCGCCTCTCAATTACCATAATATTCATAGTGTGAATCTAAATATATATATATACAGTATGTCAAGAAAATGTTTTGACAAAGCGAAAAATTCATATTTTCGAGATTAATATGCAATTTAAACCACATACTTTTAATACTTTTATTTTTTACATATTTTATATCGATATATTGTTTTTCTTAGAACTATTTAAAAAAAAAAAATATTGAGATCCATTACTCCAAACATTTTTTAAAAATCAAAATAAAGAAGTATCCATTTTTAATGGTGTCAAGAAATTGTTTTGACAAAACGTTTTTAGACCTATAATATTCATGGAAATAAGTAAAAACAAGACGCTAATACTTTGTATGACGGCCTTTGGCAGCACATACAGCCTGTAATCTCCGGTTCATAGACTTAACTAGGTTATCCATATTATAAGTTTCAGGAATCTTTATCCATTCTTCAAGAATAGCAGCTTTCAATTCTTCGCGAGATTTCGGACTCCTTTTTGCCACTTTTTTCTTTAAAAAGGACCAAACATTTTCAATAGGATTTATGTCAGGGCTCTGTGGAGGAGTGTCCAATACTTTTTTACAGTTGTATAGCAACCACATCTTTACCATATGAGCCTTATGCTTGGGGTCATTGTCTTGGTAAAATTTGAAATTTGGTCTGTTGCCATCAAAAAACCCAAATTTATGGGCGCTACTTATTAAATAAGTCTTTAGTATTTCCAAATATTTGGCAGCATCCATAGTGTTTTCAATAAAAGCCAAGTCACCAACGCCCTTGCTTGATATACAGCCCCATACCATCACGGAAAGTTTTCCAAACTTTACCGTCGGTATTATGTTCCGGGCTTCCAATGCCTTTAAGGGCTTCCGCCAGACTCTGGATGGTCCATCATTATAAAAAAGCATAATTTTAGTTTCGTCACAGAATATGACGTCATCCCAATACCCTGTTGGCTTCCCCAAGTGCATTTGCGCGAATGAAAGCCGCTTCTCAATATTAATATTTGAAAGCAGGGGCTTCTTACGTGCAACGCGCGATGTGTAGGCATTGGAATTCAGGATCTTTCTTATTGTTTCATGGGAAACATTGATACCACTTTCTTGCTCAAGATCCCGTGAAATGTTCCTGATAGAAATTTTGGGATTTTTTTCCACTTTTCTCAATATTTTCCGCTCATCTCGATCAGATAGTTTTCGCGGACGCCCATTTGAGACCTTTGTGTCTAGTCTATTTTCATTTTTTGCGCGGTCCAAGATGTTATATATTGTTTGTCTGGACAACGAAAACATCTCGGATAACTCTATCACTGTTTTGCCGATCTGGTGGTTATAGTAAACCAATTGGGCAATATCAAAAGAGGTTCGCTTTCCTGGCATTTTTGTTTGTCCACAAAGTTCAACACGCGCTCAAAATTTCTTCAGAAAATGCTAACAGAATTCATAGGCAAAGTAAGAGGCAAAATATGAAAACTGAATTCTAACGGGATCGCATCAAAAGCGAATTGCGAAATCGATGACAGTGGTTGTCAAAACAATTTCTTGACACCATTAAAAATGGATACTTCTTTATTTTGATTTTTAAAAAATGTTTGGAGTAATGGATCTCAATATTTTTTTTTTTTAAATAGTTCTAAGAAAAACAATATATCGATATAAAATATGTAAAAAATAAAAGTATTAAAAGTATGTGGTTTAAATTGCATATTAATCTCGAAAATATGAATTTTTCGCTTTGTCAAAACATTTTCTTGACATACTGTATATATATATATATATATATATATATATATATGTAAGTATCTAAGAAACCCAATTCTACTATACGCCGCTCTCGTGGGCGTGTGTATATCCATCGCGCGTGCAGGTTAAACAAACTAGTTAGTATGGGGTATATCGACACATTAATTGAGTGTTTTTATTTTTGTTATCAAAGTTTAATAAAAAGCAATTTGGCCTTAGCTCTTATTTTTGTATTAAAGAGTGCCGCTAAGAGTTCAAATAATTTATAAAAAGAACACAAGTTAACGTGCGCTGGGCGTGCCCGACTTGGAGATACCCTGAATTTGCTGCCTATGCCCCACACCATGGCAAACTTCGGAGTTTATAGTCCGATCATTTGAAATTTTCAGGGCTTAAATATGACATACAAAAGTGACACGTGTTATATATAAGCACAAGATTCTACCTTTAAATATGAGTTTATTTCTTCGTAATTTTGATGAAGGTAGCTAAAAAGTGAAATATTCGTTATCATATATTACAATTTTCAATTCTCTAGCTTTTGTAGTTTTTGAGACGGACTTGGGCTCTAGGCGATGCCATCTTGTGCCCGTTACATAAGCTCGCACCCAACCAGTATACCCGCTCAAACGACTTTCAATGGGTTAAGGGCATAATAAAAAATGCCGAATGTTAGGTGCGATAAGAACTGTGCTCTTTACCTGCTACCATTTGTTTAACACTGGGTGATAAGCTGCAAATGGAATTCTCCGAAATAAATAGTGTTCAATAATTGTGCCAGTCGATAGTGGAGCGCGCAGCTGTCTAGGCGACTCTAGATATAAAACCTATGCGGTGGCAAAGGTCAAGCTGCAACTAAAGTGTGAAGTGTGTTCAAAGAAATTAACCACGATTGCATATTAAAAAAAAAAAGTACTTTTCTTTGCAATAAAAGAAGTTGGCATTTGGATGCAAATTTAGTCGCGTGCACGCATTCCATCGTTAATCTAATCATTGGCAGCGGCCAGCGCGATAATCTTGTTTAAGCCTTAATCGTCGGAACACCTGCTACGTGAGCCAAGCATAAAGATATATTATATACATATTATGGCCGGGCAGAGCAAACTTGTGGACGCAGCCATCAGGTGCAGCTGCCATGAGTATGTGCATCCATGGACAGCGAGCTGTTTCTGCGGTGCATGCGGACTCTTTTTGGCCAGCATACCCGCCTCCATGCGCACCTACAGCATTGTTTATCTGGCAAGTGGGAGTCAGTCGATCTATATGCCCTTTCTTATAACAATGTTTACGATTTACAGCTTGCTCTGGTCATGAAAATGCGCATACCCAGGCTGTTGGACCTCAAGCACACGATTATTGGCATTTTCAAATCGTCAGCCTTTCTCTCGACGAACGCCTATCTCTTCACGCTGTGCGTGTGCCTGCTGCGTCGCCTACTGGGCGGCTTCTACTTCAGCACAGTCGCCTTTATGCCCACCTTCATTGGCAGCTATGCGGCACTGTGCATCGAACGTCCGGCGCGGCGTACTCCGCTGGCGTTGTATGTGGCAAATGAGGCCACCGAGGCGCTTTGGAATATGCTGGAGGCACGCGGCCTGGTGCGCTCCATTCCGAATGGACAAGTCCTGATCTTGGGCTGCAGCCTGACAGCTCTGCTGTTTATGTACCGCCTGGGCGTGCACAAGGGCACCGTCAAGGATGCCACCTTTAAGGCGCTGACAATTCTCATGGCCAGGGGGGAGGAGGGTCCAGTTAAAACGCCCGCTGTGACCACCACGCAAAGCACCTGCCGGCAGCCGCTCAACTTTCGCAGCATCTCTGCCTATGTTCAGCTGTACGATCGCATGCGCAACGCCAAGCATCCCAGTTGTCCGCATCGGCAAGGCTGCGGCACGTACGCCCTGCTCGGCGGACTGAAGCCATTCGTGGGCGGTGTGGGGCTGCAGGTGGGCCTAAAGCTGCTGTTGAACATAACCAAGATAGTCAAACTGAAGATGGACTGGCGGAAACAGATCTTCAACAAGGGCTCACTGCAGCTGGGCCTGGCCCTTGGCAGCTTCTCGCTGATATTTAAGGTACGCTTGCTAGGGTTATAAATAATATTATACTTTTTTTTTTTTATTTCATTATTATTCTATTGTTATTTTGTAGGCAATTTCTTGTGGGCTGCGCAATGTTTGTGGGCATGACAGCGCCAGTTTTGCCATACCCGCCGGCCTGCTGGGCTCCATTGGCCTGTTGCAGTTCCCCAACATCACCATTTCGTTGTATGTGATGTGGAAGACACTGCAACTGCTCTACAATTGGGGCACCGAGGCGGGCGTGCTGCCCGAAATAACGCACTTCAATATGATATTATACTCAGCCTGCACAGCGCTGCTGTTCCACTGCGCCATTCTGGAGCCAAACTCTATTCGGAGTAGCTACTACAAGTTCCTGTTGACTGTTTCGGGTGGCAGGTATAATTATATATACCATATAAATAAGCATATTCATTTAAACCATACATTTCTTTCTGCAGAACTACGCGCTTCAATGTACGCCCCTTTGAAGCGTACGGATTGAAGAGCCAGAATCAGATTTTCGACACCATAAAGAGGCTCAAAATAGACATGACGTCACCGTTTCCCACTATGCCGCTGACCGTTTGATGGCAGCAGCTCCAAATAATAATCTTAAGTAAACAAATATTAAAATAAAAATATATATAGATATAATTGTTAAAAACAAGCTGCTATAATTTGAGAGCTTTCTGCTTTATGAGAAGGCATAAAATGTTTGAAATTAAATGGCCTTAAAGTGGGATGATCCATCCATCACGTGGTAAACGAAGGACGTCGACGGACCACATCCTCATACTCGGCATCTGGTTGGCCAAATGCAAATGGAAATGGGAGACAAAGGCGAAACGGAGCTCCAGCAGCCGCTCTAGACGGCTGGCGGCCTAGCCGGGCTACTCAATTATTTACATTTATATGTCATAGAAATTTATTGCCCGCCATAACTCACTCGGCTAGCCGAAAGTGCAGCGTTTAAAATTTACTAAAAATAAAATGAAACTGACACTGAAAATGTAAATGTAAACTGAAAATGTAAATAAAATAAAATAAGGCAGCGCTGTCCTTGGCCCATGATTATCCTGCTGCCTGGGCGCGTGCCAGGGGGGGACTTAACAAATGAATTATTGGCCGGGTCAAATTTAATGCGCCACTTCGTTATGTCCCCGGCCAGCCCAATTTAACCAGAGCCTGCCTTAAATTTGCCAGCGCTAGTCAATCGTCAAATAAGGCAACTTAGACTACGACGATGATGGCCTTGTTGCCTCTTGCATATTGGGATCAAAACCAGAAAAAGCAGCTACCTTCGGCACGCCGAAGCCTTAATACCCATCTAAATTCCGACCGATTATTTTTTTAGTAGCCATATAATAAAAGCATATGACACGGCTTTTCACACAAGATATTTTGAAAGAGCAGGAAAAGTATTCCTTTAGAGCTAGATGATATGGAAGTAAGATTCTTATACGATTTTATACCCAAGAAAGGATTATGGTCAAGCTGAAAAATGCCAAGTTTGCTTAAAAGCAAAAAAGGTTTCATATTCAACCGATTCCGACTTAAGTATATATTCCCTGCAGCAGGTCGACAGACCTTCGTGACTTTAATATCAAAGGATTAGTTTGCATGGAAACAGACAGACGCATATTTCGTGATTAATTTAATATAGACTTTACAAGAGTATATTGTGAAACAAGAGAGTGTGCCCGACTAGAAAATACCCTAAACACCCTTCATTCTTGAATAACTTCGATATATATTGTCCGAATGAAATGTTTAGCGCACAAGTATGGCATGTGTGTATAAACATATGCCCAAGGCTTCCTTCCTTCAATTCTTTTGAATATTGAGGAGAAACGGCAAAAGTATAATAACTGTTGGCTCTGACCAATGCTTAAGTACACAGGATTCCGTCATCGATTTCATGAAATCGGGAAAAATAACGACATACGGACTGAGAGCCAGACAAACGGATAGATAAGTATGCTGACCAAAATCACATTATACCCTTTTCTATACCATTGAAAAGGGTATAAAATCTTCGTCCAAGCATACTGCCCGAAAGTGTAGCATACTTTTCAGGGCCTGCAATTGCAGCCTCTTAGTATTTATGAAATTTATATGCAAGCCAGTTCTGTGGGGCAAGGCGCAACACGGATCCAAGTCAACAGCTTGGAAAATACAAATGAAGCAAGTGACAAATCTCATTAATCACAATGAAGATTTTATTTTGCAATGAAAGGAGATGAACATCGTCCACTGTTGTGCCTCTGTGTGTGTGTGTGTATGTGTGTGCAAATGGGGGTAGGGAATTATCAGCTTAGCAGTTGCAATTGTTGTTGTTGTTTGTCTTGTTTTTCGCTTTGCCGTCGTCTCGGGCATCTCGACACAAAAAAAAAATGCATATAAATTGAATATTATAAATTGTCTCATTCCAACTTCTGCTGCTCGTTCCACTTGCTTACGAGCAGCGTTTAGTCCGTTGCTGCCCCATCTTGTTGCAAAGTCGTAACTTCATTTATGTCAATCACAATGCTCTTCTCGCTAGTTCTTGCTGCTCTCGACCCAAATTGTAAACAAGTAAATTATGCAAATAAATTAGCTGGCGCTAGTTCGCCTGCCATGCACCATGCACAATGCAGCACGCAGCGTCGGGCATGCGGCATGGCTGCAACAATGAAAATTATCGCCGGAGGTTCGGAAATAGTAAACAATTAAAATTTATATATCAATACTGATATAAAAGTGTTTTTGACTAACAAATAGTTTTGCGATTCAGGTAAATTGACCTAAAGCAATATAATATAAAAACTAGACTAATAAAAACTAGAGTAATCGCAAAATTAATTGATACATTTTAATATATTATAATAATTATATAGTTTATTTTATAGATTTTTTTAAATAAAGCCTAGCTGACACTGAACAGAAAACTAAATACAAGTGTTTTATATAATTAACTAGTTTACCTTAGCCTATTCTTTTTCCCTATTCTTTTTCCTCTTATAATATATATTTTCAGGACCTTTTTATTATCTAATCAGTAGATCTATATACAAATGTAAAAGTACTCCAAATGCCGAAATTTGAATAAAGTAAATTTATTAGACAGAGGTATCGATGATGAAGAGTATATTGATGCCAGGAACTACATGAACTAAACTTATGTGTTAAGCTTTAAACTTGAAACAAAACTTAAGAAAACCAAAAGTAAACAACCTCAACTTTAAGCAAACTTCTGTGAATGGTATAAAATTACCTGCACACCGAATTTTGTGGCTTTAGCTTTTGTAGTTTTCCAGAATTCCAGTTGCTGCCTATGTACAAAAGGCTTGTCTCTTAAACAATGTGTATACTTTAACAAAAGAATTCACTCAATTTGACCAACAGAATATATCAATGTTAAATTGTACATTTAATAACATTCTAAAATGAACTTTAATGGAAATGAAACTTCTGTTGTCAAATAGAAAACGAAACTAAATAAAAGTAAATAGCAACTAGGTCTGATGCATCGGCTGCATCTATGTTCTATGCAGGTTCTTTTGCCTGTTTTTGTGGACTTTCCTGTTGCAGTAAATTACATTGGATATTTTTACGAAGACAGCCCCAAATGACAAGGTACGCAAGATAAGCACTAAGTGAAACGAAGGCAAACCCAACTGATGTTGCTTCCTATCAGAGGCAGGGTGCGGTCAGTCAGGGGGGGGGGGGGGTCGAGAGGGGGCTCAAAGTGTCCCTGTGTCATACAAAAGCTGATATAAATGACATTTTCTTCATCGTTTTTATTTTGTTTTTTTTTTTTTTACCACCGCTTGGCGTTGAGTATTTTTTAATTAAAAATTTCTTAGTCACTTTTTTGCGACTATTGAGATTTTACCATGTGATAAGAAAATTGAAATGCAATAGAACGAAGCCAAATACAAAATGGGGATAAAAGTAATATATAAAATAATATGAGTTTACAAGAAGAACTACAATATACGCGCATTAGCTTAAATTGGTTGTGATTTTATCTCTCATCCTAAGATAATATTCTGTGCTAAATTTTCAGTCATTTTCTTCACCTTTGTTCTAGTTTAATGAATATGAGGTGAAAAAATAGTTATTCCAATATAAAAATACTTTGCCTAACGCACAACCAAATTCCACCTTTAGGTGTGGAAGAATTATGGAGCACGATTGTGGGAAAATTCCTCGTCTTGCCTCAAACTCATTTTATAATATCTTTGTGAAGTTTCATTTGATGCATGTTTTTAATGCAAGCCCAAATTTGAACGAAAGTTTATTTTTAGTTAGAAGATTCTCACAACGAGACCAAAATAGACGAAAAACATTAATTCCAAATTTTGTTTCTTTATTCAATGGACTTCAAACTGATTTTTAAAGATTTATTTAAAATATATCAAGACGTTTAGCTCAATTAGGAGGCTTGGGAAATACAAGTTGGTATATATATAAATATATGTATATTTTAAAAAAATTCCTCATTTCTTAATGCGTAAAATAGGCATACAATTCTTCGAAATCGAGGTCAAGAAAAGAGTTTAACCTGGGGGAAAAACGTAACTGTGACACTTCGGGTCCATAGAAAAGTTTTGTCTTGCCTTTTATTTAGGAAAACGTTTCGCATTGAAGATACCTAAAATATTAAAAACAAATTTATGCATACAGCTATTTGTTAACTAAAGCTTGAATAGTCTTTTGCTCTTGCCCAACTCTTGTCTTGGAAGTTAAAAAGGCGGTAACAATGCATATTGTTTTGTCAACTGCTTAATTATTTTCCAAAGATTAGGCTAGCTGTCGATGAAGATAACTATAAAGATAATTTTAAATGTTTGCAAGGAAGCTTTTGGCCAAAGGTTGAGCATAGTCAGATATATGGCAATCAAAAAGCACGTGCTACCAGCCCAGCAGCAAGTCTGGCATATAAATGGAAGATTAGGGGTCCAATAAAAACCGTGCTGATTAGGCTAAACTGCAAAGAAGTCGTCTATAAATATTGCTTTATAAGCGTAATTCAAATCTTTGCAATACAAACAACAAGTTGGCGCTTGGGTGGAGGCTTATCAAAGCTGATATAACCATGCGATAATACCGTGGACAACTGTGACCAGCAAATTGGCAATGACCTTAGCAGCTTGTATACAAACATTTGCACGTTGAGTCAGCAACAATGTTGCGCAACATGCGCAAAACACACTCAAGGCGTTTTGGGTGGCGCCTTCAAACACGCTCGAACTCGGCGCCCGTCCAAATGCCAAAACGTTTACAGGACAACGCTCGGTAACGGCTTCGGCTTCGGCATTTTTTGCCGATGCATCTGTTCGTTACAGGACTCGCACGCACTCGTGACTGCAGCTAGGTACGCATCCTGTGGATTCAACACGGACCCTAACTGGGTTAGTGGTACAAGTTCAGTATGCGCTTTGGCGCAGCGCCTGTGTTTCGATTCCAGTTAGTGGCACAAAGTGGAATTGAAACAGGATAAAACGCCGATGTCCTTCAGTGCACGCTGCGAGTGGCCCATGAAATACCGATGGGAACACAACGGCTCGTCAGTAAATACAAAACCTAATACAACTTCTATGTGCCAAGGCACATCAGTTTGGGATAGTCGTAAAAGTCGAATTCATTGGCAAATAGTTGTTTCTATCAAGGCCGAATTCTGGTTTCAATTTATATTATTATTATTAAATATATATTCCTTAAGCTTTTGACATATTTTCAGTACTCTAAATATGAAAAAGAAAAAATTATAACAATTTTACGAAATATATATATTCAAATATAACTAAAATGAAATTATTAAAATAAATTAATCTGGTAAAAATTTAAAGAGCTTGGATGAACCAAGATACGACCCAAAGCTGGCCTCACAGATGTAGAAAATCAAGCTTGTGAACCGAGCATTAAGGCAAGGCATTTCCTTTGATTCGTGAACCGAACCACAGAAAATGTTTGTCGGATTTGTCAGATCATGATAATGTTGATATGATCTGGCATGAGGATTTTTGTTGCCCCGCTTCGAGCTACAATGTCTGCCAATTTGTAAACTATGCCAGCTACAACTGCGCTCATCTTGCATCATTTAGCCGATGTCTGTTTAGGCTGCACCTTGGTCTGGTTTTCACTTCTTTTTGTCTTTGCTCTTGTCGCTGCCTTTGGAAATACTTTTGTTTGTGCTCAGCCTGCAGCATCCTCGCCAGCAAGTTATCATTTCCTTCCTGCTCGAATGCATCAGCTGCCGCCGTGAACAGTGCCCAGTTATTGGCAAAGGCGCTGTCTGTGTTAAACGCTCGTCTTTGTTCGCTGCCGTGTGTTTACCCCCAGCGTGTTCCACAACCCGCCGCACCCCACCCCTATTAAACACCCTATCGCCACATGGCTGACACTTTTGGTTCGTGGCAAGAGAATTTCTTTGTTATGCTTGCCGCTCGACAATTGCGCCGCTGATTGCCCTCATTTCAGACTTGAAATAATATTAAAAACTTTTACTCAACTCGCTGCCGTCTGGCTGTCTGTTCCGTCTATCCGGCTCTCCGTCCGTCCGTCCGTCCGTCCGTCTGTCTGTCTGCCGTTCAGCCGCACCGGATACCATGTTCTCTCGCTTGCTTTTGTCTACCAGCACAAGTCCTTTGCCCTGCCGCCTCCTGCAGGCAGTTTGCTTTGTCTTCGCCGCTTCTCTCTGCGCCTAAATGTATGCCTCAACCGCACTTTGTCGACGGCTGCTGATGCAGCTGCTACTGCTGCTGCTGCTACTGCTGCTGCTGCTGCTGCTGCTGCAGTTGCATTTGTGCCCGTATCTGCGCGCTTTGATTCTCATTTGTGTCTGCTTTTATTTACCACATAAATCACGTGCCTTGGCACTAGCCAAAGCCATGGCAAAGACATTTCTATCTATCTACTTAGCCGCTCGCACTGGCTCCGAGCACTTCCTTTGCCTTATCTTCAGTCGCAGTCGCAGTTGTTGCTGCTGCTGCTGCTGCTGTTTCTCTTCCTATTGCTACTGCGGCTCGTTGCTCACGACTTTGTCCCATACACTCCCCACCTATCTGTCCCGCCCACCAGCTAACTATACAATAACAATACTACTTTTTTCGATGTTAGTTGCTATTTTTACGATTGCCCATTTTCTTTTTCATTTCATAGAATTTTCATTGTCTACTTGGCACACTCTCGCTCTCTGCCTCCCAAACTCTCCCCCTATCCCCCTAACCCCCTATCACTCCATTTCTCGTGAGTGTTTTCTGTGTTTTATACCCTTGCGGAGCATGGCCGACAACAGAATGTGCTTATATCCTTGATCAGCATCAAAGTTTAAGACCTAAAACTAATCCGTGTTTTTCTGTGCATATCCCGAATCAACCGAATCAACAACATTCTATGCATCTGTTGAATAAAATTTATTTATGGACAAAACTTGTCGGCCTGTATCATATAGCTATATGGAAAATAAATTTAGGAAAATTAATTTTTCGCATTAACAAATTTTAGTTTTACAGATAATAATTGTTGCGAGTTGACCTGTTATTATATGATTTTTGCGTTCGGCCGAATCAAGGTCCTGCATTTATATATTACAATTCTCCTCTTGGATCTTGATTAGGACTGCAATTTTTTGAAAGCACATTAAATGCAGAACCTCAAGCCGGCCAAGCCCAAAAAAATTATAAAAACATTTTGAGCGAACTTAAGTAAGTGGTTTATTATGCTCATAATATTTTATTAAAAACTTGTTAAAATTTTTGAACTATGAGCATTATGTAGCCTCGTTATATGGAATATGCTAGTTCTGCAGGTAAGAAATTTTGATTATAAATAAAATAAACTTTTTTCTTCCTAATTTGAATATTAAAAGCTTTATAAAGGGCCGTTTCATGAGATTTTACAAGTTTAGGACTCTTCAAACTTGGTAAAAAAAAAGAAAACAAACTAATATTTAATAATATAGGAATGTTGAGTTTTAATTTACAAGCTGCATTTAGCACTGATTTAACAATAATTATTTTATGAACAGTAAGTAATGATTGCCAAAAGAAAAATGGGAGAAGAACTTTAATACCTAATCAATCATAAATAAAATCTAAATAAATACGCGAGATAATTCAGAAACTGCCCCTAATGCCGGCTCTTTGAATTGGTAGAATATTGAAGCATTTCAGAAGGGTATTTAAGCGTCGGTCCGCTCAAAACACGTTTTTTTTTTTTGTATTTTTATATTGCTTTTTATTCGGCGCGATAGCACACGTATCCGCTTTGGCGATTTTTCAGCAATTGCAGTTGTTATTTTTTTTTTTCTACAAATTCAGGTGTTGTTGTTGTTGTTGGCGAAGCTCGTTGCTAGTGTTACTGTGTAGGTGTCTGCTTTTTAGGTAATTGATGACTTACAACTTATTTACGCTTCAATTGTGCAATAATTGAAAATTGCTCCAAATTCATTTGGGCATTCCTTAATACCCTGTCGCTCTTGGCAACGCAGCAGCCTCGGCTTTGCCATCTTACAGGTCAGCGGAAGCGTTTATCGATTTGGCCGTGTTCGCTTTTGCGGTCTGCGGCAGCTTCTTAAAGCACCTAACCACATAAGGAGAAATTTAATCAGCTTAACGCTTGCATTTGCAATAAGGCAAAAAAAAAAACAAACAACATATGGCTGCCGCATGGCCCGTCTCGATATGCAACACAAATGGGGCATGGTAAATGAAATGGTGAACGGATTAAGCAGGCGGCGAAATATGGAGCAAAACTGTTGAGATCTCTGGCAAGCAGACAAAGCGAAATGTTGATCCAGAGTTGGAAAGGACAAAGCATCTGCCGCAACTTGGCATTGCGCCACATTAAATTGAAATAGATGCAGCAACGTGGTCAAAATCCTGGCCAAAAAGCGACAGCTCGTCTAGCCTTTAAATTCAATGCGATATAAACGAAGCTGTAGCACAAATTGTTCACTGCGCAGCAAATTTAATAGCTCTCAACTTGCAACTGCAGCAGCAATTTGCTGGCCAGCATATGTCTAAGCAGCTGGCAACTTTGGCCAACCGGGCGCATACGTAATACGTAACGACAATTCGACAATTGGCTACCAAAAATCGTACATTAATTGCACAGCGCTGTAGCAGTTTTTCCATTTCATTTTTGCTTCATCTTTTGCAACATGTGGCAGCCAATTATTAAAGTCATTAGCAGCAACTGCAGTTGGCAGCTGCTGCTTGGCCATAAATATCCGGCCGGCCAGCTGTAAACACATAGGCAGGTAGCAGTCAGGACAAATGACAGGCCGACAGCAAAATGTTGCCTAATTTTTTGCGCTTTTGGCCAAGACATATGCGAGGTCCTGCGCACACGCAGCGCCAAACATCGACGTTGACAAAGTTGCAGTCAACGGCACATAAATTTGCCGCCTCTGCTGCTGCTGCTGCTGCTGCTGCTACTAATTCGCCAGTGAGCGTGGACATAAATAAAAGAAAAAACTAGAAACAGCAAGCACAAATTATGCCTAGCTGCTGGCGGCAACAAATGCGATGCTGCATTAGCAGGCTACATAGCACAGCACAGCACAGCGGAGCGGAGCAGGACGCGACAACTGAACTGGCCATGACTAGAGGCCATACACTGGCTATTAGATTACCCAGCGACCATTAAACAAGCCTCTAGCCTCTAACTAAGTTCCCGTGCCGCATGCACGCCTCATCGGGTGCAGATCGCATAGTTGTTGCCATTTGGCAAAGCCATTTCGCATTCGCGCTGTCATCGCGCTCATGATATGTGTGTGTGTGTGTGTGTGTGTGTGTGTGTGTGTGTGTGTGTGTGTGTGTATGCACTAATTATTTTGTCGGCCACCAACACAAACACAATTTCCAGTTGATTTTGCATCATCTTTACAGCGCTTTAAGTTTCACTCAATACAATTTCCACATGCATTTTGGTCAAACATGACGTATACGTTATATTTTTGGATATCAACTTTTCCGCCTAAACTTAATTATCAGCTGGCTGTAATTAAATGTGCGGCTTCCGTTCCGGCAACTGCCAACGGACAGTTTTAAAGACCCGAATCGGTTTACTGCATTGATAAGCGTTGGCCTTAAGCTTTGCCTGTGGCTATGCTTTCAATATTATATATTATTATATTATGAATGCTGGACTAAAAGATACTTAGACCTGAAGAGCGCCTAGCTATATAGATTTAGTCTATCTCACTTCTTTTTGCTACTTGCTAAATGAGGAAATCTTTAAATAATTCATTTATAAACTTGCAAACAAAAATTATATCTTTATTTCAGATGAAGTTATCTTCCACAAAAATGTCTTTTATCAAAGTCGTTAAAGCAATTATGTTCTATATTTTAAATGCCAAAATAATTGAAGTTTTTCAAGGAAGACTAAAATACTCTGTTCACAAGCTTTGAAAGAGTATTTTCGTTTACTAAAATGTTCGCCTTGCTCGTCCTATTCCTATTCGCAAACTTAGCCTACATGGGCATAGGTAAATCGCAAAAATCGATAAGAGAGATTCCTAGCTGGAAATATTCGGCAATTAACTGAAAATAGGTCTGTGAATTGTGGTTAATAAATCTTTCAGGAAAATTTTCAATTAACAAGAGTCAATTGAAAAGCTTCTTGTGCCAGTTGCCTATTCGCTCCCGATTTATTTGTACATCGTATTATAAAAACAGCAATTAGAAAACAACGAAAAATGCAAACTGTCGCACACTTGGCCAAACATTTAAACTGCTTTTATCTCGAGTCGGAGGTATCGTGAGGCACTGAGCCAAGTTGCAACTAACGAACGTGGCTCTAGTTGGAGTCGAGGCGCTGCCATGTTGCCACTTGATGGAGTACGTCGATTTGCCTTGGACCGATTTGTTGTACATATATATTGAGGCAATAGGAGTGACCCCCCTCCTCCCCCCCCCCTTCTGGCAGGCCCCTCTCGCAGTCAATTTCAAAGCACTTAAAACGGAAACGGAAGCGGTGAGCACTCATTGTCAGGCTCAGGCGCAACCGTTGTTTGCCCAGCGCCATTTCCCATTTACCATTTACCACTTGCCATCTATCCGCTGCTCTATCCGTTCCTTTTCGTCTACGCTAGCTTTTACGGCAATTTTTTGATACTCTTGTAAGGGGTATATTAATTTGGTTATGAAATGTGTAAAGCTTAGAGGGAGAAATATAAATTATATAATTTTTATAATCTATATAATTTATATAATTTCTTAATCAGCAATAACAGCAGAGTCGATATATATATATATATATATATACTCATGTCTGTCTGCCATCAATCCTCTTTTGCAATCAAACCTCAAAATCCGTCGAAAAGTAAGTTTTTGTGGGGAAAAATTGTGCTTTTACGCGCAATATTTCTGAAAAGGGTATTTAAGCGTCGGTGTGCCGCACATAGCTCTTCTTTCGTAATTTTTTCCTCTTTTTTCGGTTTTTTTTTTTTTTTTTTTGGTATCGGTTAAATACTCTGGGCTCGAGCGTGTTAAAGTACATTTGATTTGATTTGTTGTTGACGTCGTCGCTGCTTCTGCTGCCGGTTAATGGACAGTCGGGCGAGTGAAGCAGTTGTTGGTCTGACACTAATCGCTCAGTTAGTTGACGGCCCCAATCGGGCGTCCGACTCCGGCTCCCGATTCCGATTCCCCCCTACCCCCGGCAAACCATCTAGATGTAACTGTCCGTCAACAGACATTCGAGTGCCGCAGCATTTTTAATGCAATTTGTCTGATTTGTTGTTGACATATCTCTTGTTGTTGCTGTTCTTGTTATTGTTGGCTTGTTGGTTGTCGTGATTTGTTGCTGATTTTGTCATTTAGTGATTATAACGTAGTTTTTGCCCCAACACACACACACAGTGGAATGACTCTGCGACTGCAATCATTACTAATTGTCATCAAAATTAAGTGGATTTCGCGTTTAATTGAAATCGTTGCGTTACGTAGCTAAACCAACAAACTAATCGTCAGTGTTTGCTTTAAAGCCAAATTAGTACGAGTGACTGCAACAAGCAGTTGCTGTTTCTACTGCAGCTGTTCCTACTGCAGCTGCTGCTGTTACTGCTGCAATTCAAGTCATTCCCCGAATGAGCCAACACGGCGACAGTGCTGCCGCTGCTTTTCCGTCAGTTCTCGCTGTTTGTTAAGTGCGATACCGTGTCCAATATGGGAATAGTTTACTAACTTCAATTAATAAAAATTGCAACCGGGTAGCAAGAGACCTCGCTGGGAGCTGCGTAGTCAGGAGGCTCAAGAGTAGATCGTTTAAAGACCGCCTCCACGCTAAAGCCTGAGGACCCAACCAGGCTTGGAAAAATATCACCTAAGCCAACTGTGTTGTAATAAAAATGTATGCTATTTTTGATTCAATACATAAACATTTATAAAACAAAAAAAATATAAATAAAAATTAATAAAAATATGTAAATACATTTAATTTAATTTATGATACATTTACTTAATTAAATTAAACTGTTTAAGATGACCTCACAGATGTAGAAAATCGTGAACCGAACCACAGAAAATGTTTGTTGGATTTGTCAGATCATGATAATGCTGATATGATCTGGCATGGGGATTTTTTTGCCCAGCTTCGAGCTACAATGTCTACCAATGTAAACTATGTAAACTATGCCAGCTACAACTGCGCTCCTCTTCAATCATTTAGCCGATTTCTGTCATTTGCTGCTTTATCATTTTTAAGTGCACTTTTCGTATCATTTGAGACATTGAGAAGGTTGCTTTTCCATTTCGGTAATACTTCTTTTTTCTTTTGGTATTAAAACTTTATTACAATTAATGAGTCAAAGTTAAACAGTGGGATAATACAAAAAAATAAGACTGACCAGAAATCAAGAAAGTGTCTGGAGTAAATCGTGAGAATATTCTGCCAATACATTTTATAAAAACAAAAACGTTAATAAGAATGAATATAATTGTGAATATTTTAATGCTAAGTAGTTAAAAATATTTTATGATTTTTAAAATATGAAACTTTAGTTTATTTAACATTAATTTCTAGCTTAAACAAGCTAAATTTTTGGGTCTTGCCAGCACTGCTTGGCTGCCCGAGGGGATAGACGACAACAATCAATGTTCTCTAATTGTTTCCGAAAAGATTGACTATCCTATATAAGAGGCCACCTGCACTAGACTTCGAAGGACGAACGGAGCTGAAAATGTGCAGTAAATGATGGCAATGGCATTGGCTGAGACAACTGCAACAGCAGATGCATCCATACAGAGACCAGCTGCAGTGCAGTTGCCCGACACTCGGACTTGTCGTTGTTTCAATGAGGTGCTGTACCAGCATCCGGCATCGGTCTCATCAACATCTACACACACACACACACACACACTCATGTGTGTGCGTGTACGACAGACAATTACATGACCTAGCTGACCAACTGGCCAGCTAACCAGCCGACCAACGGAGCAGTTGGCAATCAAGTCCGATGAGCGAGCGGCTTTGGCTGGAGCTCAGTAATTTTCCCCCCACTAAAGGTACGAGTGTGGCATTATAGCATGATGAGCCTCATTCAGTGGCAAATCTGTGCGACTGCAGCGGCCATTAAGTCACAGCTGAAATGCACCGGCTGGCAATTGACTTTTTGAAAACCTTTGCGTCGTTAGCCGAAAATTCGATTGTTCTAATGAAAAGAAACAACTGGAAAATTGTTGACAGGATGCGTCTACGGATGCGTCTACGGATGCGCCTTTAATTTATTGTAGACTCAATGCCAGCCACACAACGCTAGCTTGCTTAACAGGAGATTACCACACATAATGATACCCTGTACACGGTACTTGATTAGAGGAGAATTTTAAAGCTCGTAATTGCTGAGCTTGGTTGAGGGATTTGAAGTTAGTTAAATAGATAGTTAAATACTGCCTGCGACAGATAGACAAACCAATGCAAAGACACAAAAGGTACCGGCTATGGTAAGACATACGCAAAAGAAGGACATGGCCCCTCTTTCTAAAAATCAAGTGTATATATACTTTATGGACTAGGAGATGCCTCCCTTTATGCGTTACACATCTCATGACATAATTATAACACCTCCCACAAGCGTATAAAAATGGGACAACTATTCTCTCTTTGACTCGACTGGGAATTAAGCAAACTATATCTTGCGTGTTGGGAAAAAAAATATATATATTTAATACTAAAAAAAAATTTAAATTTTCTTTGCACTGTAATATCCCTCTTAGGCAATTTGTGCATTTAAAGGGTGTAAGAACAGAGATTGGCAAACTTTTCAAAATGTCCTTGCCCGGGGCTCTAAATCCTTGTTGAGGGCCAAGCCAAAGTTAAGTTCTCTGGTGTTGACTTCATTTGATGCGGCTTAGTTGGCATTACAATAGGAAATTATTTAATTGTGCCCTGGACAAGTGCTGTAATACCCATATAAAATGGCTGATTTACTGGCCAACTGTTTGGCTGGAACAGTTAATGAATGTGTGTGCGTGTGTGTGTGTTGCTGCCCAAGGGACAAACTTATGACTTCATATTGGCCAAGGCTTGAGTTATTGGCACATCATGTGCTGTGCTTCTCACAGCGTGCTCCTTGGACGGCACATCAACACCAAATGAAGGACACCATCAGCACATCATAGGGCCAGACTGAGGACCATAAGCTGCTGCTGCTGCTGCTGCTACTACTACAGCTGGTGATAGCAATTATGGCAATTCAAAGTCACGTAGTGTGGCAACAGATTTTTCGAATGATTTCATAAGTGCTGAAAACATACAACTTTCCACAAAGGCCTGAAAAGGCTGCCATGGACGGCCACCCGTATCGCATTTAATTGCATACCCCTTTTAAAAACTTGTTGCTGCCACACAGCATCATAATTTATAACTATATTGAAATGCAATTCAACTAAATTATGTATAAGATAACACAATTTCAATAGCGCCAACAAAGTTTGATACTGAATGTATGTCCATTCGTGCTTCATTCAATCGCATACCACTTAGTCTTGGTCTTTAGAAAACTTGTTGCTGCCACACAGCATTATAACTTATAAGCATATAGAAATGCAATGCAAATAAATTAAGTATACGCCGCACAGCACAATTTTATATAGCGCTGCGTGGCGCACTATCAACACAGCAGCGGGTGGTCCGGCCGACCCATTAATAACAACTATACGAAACTTGTGTTGAGACCTGGCTGGAACCAAATGGGCGCCAATAATAGCCAAAATGCCCATTTAAATTGCCTTCTAACTACAGCACAGCGGAGAGCAGGTAAACAAGCTAAGATTGAAAGGCAACACAGCTAACGTTGGCTCCTGTTCGTCCCGCTTGTTTTTACCAGCGCCAATGCCAATAAATAAAATGCCGTCGAGTGCCAGGCAACGCACAGTGGGCGAGCTTGTGCAAAAATAATAACAAAAATATACTTTAATAGTGATATCTGAATTTCTTTGGTAAGTTTGCATTACTCGAAAGAACTGGGTTCTTTTCTAATATTATCAATTATTTATTATGTATCTGTTATCATGTTATTTATTATATATGTATCTGTTATATGTCTACGAGGGTATTTAATCTTCAGTCCTCCGCATACAACTTTTTTTTCATAGGTTGCATATTTATTTGTATTTGAATGTTGTGTACACGCATTCCTTTAGACCGCAGTCCTTTAGATTGAGATTATTTTTTGTGTATATTTTTTTTTTAATATTTTTTGTATTGAATTAACAATATCATACAATTTTTTTTCGTTTATATCTCAAAGGTGTTTGTTTGTTTTTTTTTTTTCATTTCTTTATTTTATAATCTGGAGAGGAATGTATATGTGATATATTAAACCGAGAACAACCCAAAAGAAAAATTTACTTTTTAATTGAAAATTGTAAATTGTAATAATTTTAGCATCTAACATTTAATTAAAATAATTAAGAAAAGAAATTTGATGTGATAATTAATTTTTATAATTGACAAAAACATCAAAATGTTGTCTAAATGTAAGTTTTGAAGTTTTATTTTAACACCTTATGATTGATATATTTGCCCATTGTGGGAAGTCTTGCACGTATATATACGCAATGTTTTAAATCAATTTGTCAGCTTGATTCCAATGGGGCGCTGTCATAAACATAGCCAGGGCCTAAAGTATGAGCATGAAGGTGTCTATAGTTGTTATTAGTCGCGCATTGCTCTTAGTAAGTTAAGCGTTTGGTGCGCTCATCAAAATTTATTGGTACGAAAAACAAAAGCCAAGCTCTACAAAATTTAAGAGCGAGCAGTTTTTAACGGCTTAACATGCGATTAAATTCTAATATGGATTTTGTGAGCCAGCAAGTGCAGGTAGCTGACAAATGGCAGGTGCTATAAGCGGGAGTAAAGCTCGCATCATTGACAAGTTGCCATTAAAAGTGTTTATTGTTTTTGCAAGGCTGCGTAAAAATAAGTAATGACTGCCTGCCGTCATGTCCTTTTGGATTTTATTAACGTGCTTAGCTGGCAAGTGGATATTCCTTTCAGTTGGCAACTGGAAATGACTTGATAAAGATTGATTGATTGATGGACTGATGTTGCGGCTGCTGCATGCTACATTCTGTCTGGCATGACAAATTGAGCTGTCATAATATTGTATACGAATGCCACAAGATTTGCACGCGTACGCGGCGTATGCGTAATCCAATGTTGCGTATACGCCGTTTGGCACCAACACAATGCATTGTAGCACATTAGCAACCGAGACACACACACAGACATCGCACACAATCATCAGCATTAAAAACAAATAATTTTACACTACGAACATACGCACACACACACGCAAGCACACAAACATACCAAGACTGTGGCAGTAAAGCTTTAATTTCGTGCTGCTTTATAGAGGGCTTACACCGAGCACACATACACATTAAATAAACACACGCACATATCAGCTCGTGTGTGGGAGCGCGCTTGATGAGCTAAATTAAATATTGCAACACAAATAGCAATAAGAACATGATGCGTAATTGCATGCATTTTATCACACAGCCCAAGTAACCAGCATTAAAGCCAACATCACATTTACAATATTAAGAAAGTTGACGGTGCAAGCAGGTGTTGCCCTACTATATGTGTATATACTATACGAGTGTGTACACCAACATACACATACATCGTATTTAATTACCAGGCATGTGTCATGCATAGCTGGACATGATGCCGTTGAATCAGCCACTGATTGCATGGCTGATGCATTGCCTGATTAGTGCAACTTTGTTTACTCCACATTCCAGTCGGCGCTCGCATGTGCCGCATCATGCACGCTCAAGAAATAGAGATTTCATTATTTTATGTAATTTCTACGGGCAAAGCTGCCATAAGATATAAGATATAAGATATAAGATAAAAGATATAAGATATAAGATATAAGATATAAGATATAAGATATAAGATATAAGATATAAGATATAAGATATAAGATATAAGATATAAGATATAAGATATAAGATATAAGATATAAGATATAAGATATAAGATATAAGATATAAGATATAAGATATAAGATATAAGATATAAGATATAAGATATAAGATATAAGATATAAGATATAAGATATAAGATATAAGATATAAGATATAAGATATAAGATATAAGATATAAGATATAAGATATAAGATATAAGATATAAGATATAAGATAGAAGATATAAGATATAAGATATAAGATATAAGATATAAGATATAAGATATAAGATATAAGATATAAGATATAAGATATAAGATATAAGATATAAGATATAAGATATAAGATATAAGATATAAGATATAAGATATAAGATATAAGATATAAGATATAAGATATAAGATATAAGATATAAGATATAAGATATAAGATATAAGATATAAGATATAAGATATAAGATATAAGATATAAGATATAAGATATAAGATATAAGATATAAGATATAAGATATAAGATATAAGATATAAGATATAAGATAAAAGATATAAGATATAAGATATAAGATATAAGATATAAGATATAAGATATAAGATATAAGATATAAGATATAAGATATAAGATATAAGATATAAGATATAAGATATAAGATATAAGATATAAGATATAAGATATAAGATATAAGATATAAGATATAAGATATAAGATATAAGATATAAGATATAAGATATAAGATATAAGATATAAGATATAAGATATAAGATATAAGATATAAGATATAAGATATAAGATATAAGATATAAGATATAAGATATAAGATATAAGATATAAGATATAAGATATAAGATATAAGATATAAGATATAAGATATAAGATATAAGATATAAGATATAAGATATAAGATATAAGATATAAGATATAAGATATAAGATATAAGATATAAGATATAAGATATAAGATATAAGATATAAGATATTGTAATATTGTAGTTTTATAATCAATTAAGTTTCGGCACGTCAGTGCTGGTTAGGTTCTGGTAACGGAATGTTTTTATTCAAAGTCAATGTTATGTGCTTAGCCTATGGATACATATATGTTCTTATGCTGTTAATGGTTAACAGCTACAAAGAGAGGGAGAGTGAGTAGCTTGCATATGCCTGTGTTAGTGAGCATATATGTTGCTCATGCAATGTGCTCAGACGGAGCGTGGGATCTGCAGCGTAAGCATAAACGGTCAGCTAGTGAGGCTAGTGAACCGCGCTGCGTAATCTGAGACCGAGCCAATACATAAGCTGGCTCTGGGCTTGTTTACGTTATTGTTGTTATTGTATGCAACAAAGTGCTGCATACTTTATATTTGAATACAGGGTATTCTGTACGGGCATATACGCACTACACCTCCCTTTTTAAAGAAATAACGTAACATTATAAATGTGTAGTTATTAATTGATCAAAATATGTGTTTTTTTTTTTTTTTTTTTTTGTGTATTAAATAGTAAAAATGATTAAAATAATAATAATTTTAAAAAAATTATTTAGGGTTTTTTTATAAAAATGTGAAAATTTCAAAATATAAAAATATAAAAATATATAATATAAAAATGTAAAATATAAAAATGTAAAATATAAAAATGTAAAATGTAAAAAATGTAAAATGTAAAATTCATTGTAACAATTTGTTTTTCTTAAAAATTTTTTTTTTTTTGTTTTATAAAGAAAATTTATGTTTTATTCGTTAAAAATTTTTAGTCTATTTTTATGAACTTTTTGTTCTTTACCTTTTGTATCTGTTATTATAGCATTGTCTTTATCTTTTATGCTTACTACCGTATATGGTCCTAAGTATTTATTTTCTAATTTATGACCTACTTCATTTTTTAAAAGTACTTTGTCTCCTATATTCAAATTTAAGTCTAGTGTTTTCCTATCATATAGTTCTTTATTTTTCTGCTTATGTTTATCTATCATAATTCTTGCTCTTTTATATGCTAATTCTAGTCTATATTTTGATTCCTTAGCATAGTCTTCTACATTATAAAGTGGGTCTATTTGATCTATGCTATTAAAATGTTTTGGTATATTTGAATTTTTACTGAAAATTAGCTCATATGGACAATAATCATGTACCATTGATGGGGTTGTATTGTAACAATAAACGAAGTATTGAAGCCATGTGTCCCAGTCAGTTTTGTCAACTGATATGTAGGAACGTATGTACTCATTAAACGTTCTGTGACTTCTTTCAACAGTACCAACTGTTTGGTGATGGTGTGCTGTTGATGTTATATTATCTATTTTTAGGTATTTACATATGTCCGTTATTATTGAATTCTTATATTCTGTACCCATGTCCGTTATGAACGTCTTCATTGGACCGTACTTCAGAATAAAAGATTCGAATATTGCTTTAGCGACAGTTTTTGCATTTTTATTTGGGATCGGAATGGCAACTAGGTATTTTGTTAAATCACAAATTAGTGTAACTGCATACTCGTTACCATTCTCTGATCTTGGTAATGGACCTATAGTGTCAACAATTACCCTGTCGAAAGCGTTTGTTGGTGTTTCAGTTATAATCATAGGTGTCTTAGTGTGCTTTGTTGTTTTGGCTTTTTGACATTTCGGACAATTACGTATGTACTTTGTTATATGACGTGTCATATTTTTCCAATAGTAATGTCTTTTTATTTTTGCTAGCGTTTTTGAAATGCCTGTGTGGCCACCTTGAATAGGATCATCATGGAATGTAGACATTATTGCTTCTTTTTCTGTTTCTTTAGTTATTTGGGTTACCGGCTTGAGTAGCGCTACTCTTAAGTTTTTTAAATATATATTGCCCATATTTTTGAAAGTATCTATTGAAATGTTTTCAAAGATCTTTTCGCTCGGTACCACTTTGAGTTGGCTGATTCCTAATATACCGGCTTCTTTTTCAAGCCTTTGGAAAAATTGACCTAAATCGATAGTTCCATTAGTATAAAGGTCGCTAATCTCAATTCTTGCAACAACCTTTTTACCATGTTTTAAAATACATAGCATATTTGTTATGTGCAAGGTCACTATTTTTCGCATATCGTCGTTTTTAATGACGTCGTATACGTTGGGCTTAGAAGCTTTATCAAGATTTTGCCTTGGCAAAATTTCTTGTTCTTTTCCTGCGCAGGATTTATTTTGTCTACTTTGTTGTCTTGTAGTGACTTTCAAGACATTTGTATTAGTACTTTTTAATTCTTTGATGGTTATTCTTGATAACGCATCTGCAACAAAATTATCTTTTCCCTTAAGGTATTCTACAGTGAACTCATACTCTTCTAAATCTAGTCTCATTCTCGTTAATTTTGAACTTGGATTTACCATTGAAAACAGATATGTCAATGGTCTATGGTCTGTTTTAATAGTGAAATGTTGACCATATATGTATGGTCGAAAATGGGTTATTGCCCAGTGGATTGCTGACAACTCTTGTTCGGTTGTACTTTTATTGCTTTCTCCTTTTGTAAATGAACGAGAAGCATATGCTACGGGCAATTGTTTATCTCCATACGTTTGAGTCAAAACTGCTCCACAGGCTAGTTTACTGGCATCTGTTATGATGCAAAATTCTTTGCTAAAATCTGGGTATTTTAGTAAAGTGGGCTTCATAAGAGCTTTTTTTAAATATTCGAACGCTTTTTGGCATTCATCGGACCACTCAAACTTTACAGTCTTTTTACATAATCTTGTTATATGACGTGAATAATCTGCAAAGTTTTTTATGAAACGTCTGTAATAATTGCAAAATGCAACGAATCTTCTAGCGCTATCAGCGTCCGTGGGGACTGGATATTTTTCAATGACATCATATTTTTTGTCATCTGGCAAAATACCTTGATCAGTACACTTATGACCTAGAAAAGTCACTTCATGCATGAAAAATGAACATTTTTCTGGATGTAATTTAAGGTTGTGTCGCCTACACAAGTCAAAAACGTTTGTTAAGTTTTTGATCATGTGGTTTTCGGAACAACCGATGACGATTAAGTCGTCCATGTACAAGAAAGCTTGTGAAGGTTCTAATCCGGAAAAAGCGATGGTCATCATTCTTTGAAAAGAATTAGGCGCTATTTTTAGACCATATGGTAATCGTGTAAAACGATAGGAGCCATTGCTCGTTGAAAAAGACGTTATATTTCTAGAATTTTCTTCTAATTCTATTTGGTGAAAACCGGACATTAAATCTAAGCATGAGAAATATTTTGCTCTGCCTAGTTGGTCGAGAATATCATCTATTCTTGGGAGTGGAAATTTGTCAGACAATAGTTTTTTGTTAATTTGACGATAGTCTATAACTAATCGCCATCTCTTGGTATCGGAACCCGGTAATCCCTTTTTTGGGACAAGAAGTATAGGACTGTTATATTCCGATACAGACGGTTCTACAATATTATCCGAGATAAGTTTTTCGACTTGATTATTAACTTCTTCTTTATGGGTATGAGGAATTCTGTAGTTTTTAATGTACACTGGCTCAGTATCTTTTAGTCTTAGTTTTTGTTTATAAAAATTATTGGTTGTTATGGATTCGGTTTCGAGTCCGAATATGTCTGTATACTTGGTGCAGAGATCTTTTAATTGTGTCTTAAATAATGGGGGAAAGTTCTTTTTTAGTTTTTTCATCACCGTTTCTTGGCGATCTTTGCTAATTTCGTGGACTGTTTCATAGTCACTTAGCTTTTCTATTTTAATGTCGTTAAGATGTACTATTTTTATTGAATTTGTTGTATTTAAAATTCGGACAAATGTTTGTTGATTATTGGAAATAGTATTTCCAATGAATATTCCTTTATCAATTTCTTGATTTGGAATGAAAATATTGTTTTCTGGCGAAACAATATTGATTTGACGGACTACTTCAGAACGAGCTGGAAGTATTGTGGCATTATTATCACAAGTGTGAGTTATCGGTAGTTTTATAGGATAGTTTAAATTATTTGGCCGAAGTATTAGAGAATCACATGTTTGTGTGAAATCTAATTGGCAATTATACTTTTTAAAGAAGTCTATACCAAGAATGCCATCGCTTGGTATTGGGAAATCGTGTCCGACTATGTGAAAGTCGTGTGGAATGACATATTTTCCGGTAGATAATTCTACGAATGCTAAACCTTTGGAAAAAACTGAACCTTCACCGATTCCAGATATTTGAGTTGATATGTTTGAATTAATGTTTTCAAATGTATCAACATGTTCTTTTAATAGTGATATGTCTGCACCAGTATCTAGCAATAGGGTAAATGCTTTACCTGTTTTTTCGTTATTTATGTTAATGAAGATACTGAGGTTTAGATTTACTGTGTGTACTTTGGTATTTCTTGGTGCATATCTTAAGGGTTTTGTTGGTTTTCCGAGTTAGTCTGTGTAACTCGAACATTATTATTACCATTATAGTTGCCATTGTTATTGTTTTGGTTGTTACCTCGGTTGGAATTATTCCTTCCTCGGTTATTACCGCGGGCATTACCTCTATAATGTCCTCTGCCATTGCTATTGTTAGTATAGTTTGCGTTATGATTACCGCGGCCATTGCCTCTACCTCTTTGGTTATTGCGATAATCATTGCCTCTATTATGTCTGCCTCGCTGATATAATACTGTGGTTGCGCTTCCAGTCATTTCTGTGCTGCAATGGATATATTTACCCATTACATCATTGAAAGTAACGAAGTTACCAGCTTCCAGTATTACCTTCAGTTTCTCATGCTCACAATTTTTGATCATTGCAGAAATGGACTCGTTTGTTGAGAATTTTTCTGCATTGTTTGGGTCTAGGCCATCATCAATAAAGGCTGCCTCCAATTGCTTTCGCAAATTGTCCATTTCGGTTGCATACTGGGAAGCAGTTTTGCCTTTTTGTTTTATATTCAGTAATTTAGCTTTTAATACGTCGGGAGATTCTCCTTTTACGTTATCTTTAAGCTTATTTATTATTCCGGATATAGTAGATTCATTTTGTACTTTGTACAGAATTGTGCCGGTTATTTTTGATTTAATAACCTCAACTGCTATATCCTCCTGGTCGCCTTTAGTTCTTTCCACAATGCGTAAAGCAGTTAGGAATCTGTTTAATGATAGCTTTTTACCATCAAATTCAGGGACTGAAGAGGAAACCTGCTTCACGTATTCCCTGTCTAAAGCTACCTGGTTAGTCATTGTTTCTGTATTTTCTTGGAGCGTTTCAATGTCACTATCAATATCAATATCAATATCTGGATTGATTATTGGTTTAGACTCATCTAAATCTTCTAACTGGTTCTCGTTGAATTCAGCTAGCAGATTTGGATCTTCTGGGATTGTTATTACAATACTTCGTCTAGTACCAATATTATGTAATCTGGTTTTTAAACTTTTTACTATTTTTTGACATATATTTTTATGCTCCTGCGTTAATTTATCATTAACTTTGTTTATTGTAGTTACTATGTTATTATATTGAGCTGTTAATATTTGCGCGTGATGTACCAATGTATCTGATTTTATTGTTTTATCAGAATTGATACATTTGTATGATTTTTCGAACTTGTCTTTATAACCATTTATTTTGATCGCTAAAGCATTCCATTCCATTGTTTAATAGAAAATGGAGTTTTGAGAGGTGTATGCGCAGCATCAATATGGTGAAAAGCATAACCGTTATTATTTTTAAATCTACTGAGACAGTTTCTACATTATTAATTACATTTGCGGTTGAATCCGCTACTTTCGATGTGTGGTCTAACATGTTTTCTACTTCTATTATATTATCTTCTTTTGAGATTACGTTAGAAAGCATAAAATTTGAATTGCGGATTAATGTTTTGTTTTTGTTAAAGAATATATATATATTTATAATTAAAAATTTTTTTTTTTTATTAATCTTTTTCTATTTGATCACAAAAAAAACACCATGTAATATTGTATACAAATGAATATTACTTTTTCATTATTGTGTGTGTAGTAGTATAGTATAGTGTGTATAATTTGTAATAATATTATTTTTAATATTATATTTAGGCATAAGGCCTTTCTTTTCGTGTCTGTTTTAGAACCCTATTTCGATCAACGCAGTGATCTCCTCTCTAATTTAGCGTACAAAAAATTTTTTTTTGTACTTTACCTTGACGTACACAACAAAGTGGGCGTCATTACAATTTATAAAAAGCTTAATGTAATCTTCTTTATTTGGCTGCCTTGGAGCGGTCAGCGTTGCCGGTGCAGGTCATCGCACAGGCCGGGGTGTAAAGTGGTCCAGGGCAGTCGTCGGGACATCTTTTCTGTATCTCTGGTAGCGGCTTTGCTTCTGCTGGTTTATAAATCTTTAATAGGTTTCTTATTGGGTGAGGAGCAGGTGTGTTAGCTTGTGCTTTGTACTTGCGCTCTTCCGCCTCTAAGAAATCTAGCTCATCGGCTAGTTTCTTGGCGTTTTCCCAAGTCGGGGGCTTTGTGTTATTATATAACACTTTAGCAATTTCGGCTTTGCGCTTCTTAATGCGCAGCCGTAAGCCACCACGATTTCTTGGTTTCTTTTGTTCAACTTCTTTGTTAGCCGTTTCTCTGGCTAGAAGTTGGCGCGCCCTGTACTCATCAACAGTGATGCGTATGGACATAATATGCACAAAAGCCACACCATACTCACTCAGAAATTTATGATATTCCTATTTTCCGCCGCTGTTTTTGTAGTTGTTGTGCTGCTGCACCTGCCACAGTTGTTGTCGGTTATCTATTTTTCCCTCGTTGCGTGACACTTGTCACGGTCGCCATGTAATATTGTAGTTTTATAATCAATTAAGTTTCGGCACGTCAGTGCTGGTTAGGTTCTGGTAACGGAATGTTTTTATTCAAAGTCAATGTTATGTGCTTAGCCTATGGATACATATATGTTCTTATGCTGTTAATGGTTAACAGCTACAAAGAGAGGGAGAGTGAGTAGCTTGCATATGCCTGTGTTAGTGAGCATATATGTTGCTCATGCAATGTGCTCAGACGGAGCGTGGGATCTGCAGCGTAAGCATAAACGGTCAGCTAGTGAGGCTAGTGAACCGCGCTGCGTAATCTGAGACCGAGCCAATACATAAGCTGGCTCTGGGCTTGTTTACGTTATTGTTGTTATTGTATGCAACAAAGTGCTGCATACTTTATATTTGAATACAGGGTATTCTGTACGGGCATATACGCACTACAA
>JAWNPB010000048.1:0-17784 GCA_035045355.1 Drosophila lacicola | reverse complement strand
AGTGGTAGATTATTATATGGCAGAATATTCCGTTTCCCCAGTTATTTTCGTCAAACTCAGCATTTACTAGCTTCACTATTCTCACATATCTATCAAACTGAAATGTCTACAAGAGTATTAAATCTTGACCGAGCCGAAAATATCCTTACTTTCTGTTTTAATTATTGTTATATTTGGTATTTGTCGTATCTCATCAATCTTCATTTCTTAATCAACACTGGCCAAGATAATACTAGTATTTGTTTGGTGCGAATAAGCCTGAAGCTCAGGCTAGGCGAAACATTCTCACATTTGCCATAAAAATTCTGGTGGGATGCTGATATAATATATAATCCTATACGATGTATAATCTTTCAATCTTTCACACAATTGAATATCCCATGACCCATTGGAGATTGTACACAAGCTCTGATTAATGTAGCTAACATTAGATTTTGTTAGTTAAATCTCTTAGTTAGGTATTCGCAACGCCAGGTGGCGGCACACTGGTTGCACACGGCATTTCGTCATAACTGTCAACTTAATATCAAAACTAAATAACTCAGCGAGGCACTCGGGGGGTAATTAGAGAACAGTAATTAAATTGTATGCTCGACTCGAAAAGAGCTGAAAGCAAAGCCTAAAAGAAATGACAACCCACGCAAAGGTCGTAAAAAAAAAAAGCAAATGAATACAACTGAAGTAGCCGAAACAGCTCAAAGAGATGAAATGAAATGAAATGGAATAGAAAAGAGTCGAACGAGTCGCGTGTGTGTCGCACCTTTGAAATGTAACACAAAGCGGCAAGTGTGAATATGTAATTAAATTTTATGAAATAATCTCTTGAATATGTGCACATACATTTTACATGGGAGACAACACATATTTTATAGGCGCACCTCCTTGGGGCAACTTGCCAGCTGAGGTGTTGCTGCCCCCCACCCCGCCCAGTGACACGTGGCGTATACGCGATATTCTAATCACTCGCTTTAAAAGCTTGTAACGTTTTGATTTATGCATGTTGAATATATAATAGGGCTGCGTATGTGTATATGTGTGTGCTTTGACTGATAAGTTGCTGACTAGGCTGAAATATACCTGATTACATAAAGACCACATAGAGTTCAGCCCACCAAATAACCTACAACATACTTAAAAGAGCTAAGAGTTAATTATTTAGCACAATATACATGTATGAAATGAAAGCAGAAAATTATCCCCCAATAATATATATTTTTTTATGAACGCATATGAATATTTTTTTATTATTATTACTTTATTTATATATTATATTAATTATAAAATACTTTTTTTAATAGAACTGATATATTATTAAAGTGGCTAAAATGAACACTTGCAAAAAATAATAATAACAAGAGCTTTTAATTGTAATATTTTGATGGATAAAATTTAAAATGTAGTTCTAAACTACCAAAAAAAAAATTGAAAAAAAAAAGTAAATATAATTCAACGTAGAAAAATAAGTGAAGTTAAATATAGAAATGTATTTCAAAGCAGAATTAGCCCTCACTTAAAGATAAACAGACCGGCTAGGAGATATCCTGAAACTTCTTCTACTAACAACAAATGCAGATCGCGCTCATGTGCTTTAGCACAAAACAAAATTTAAAAAAAAAATTTGTTTCCTATACCGAACGTTGAACTCCTAACTCAATTCAACCTTACCAGCACCTCATACCTCAGAGTCCTGCCAAGTATTTAATCCATTAGCTATAAAAGGAGAGCTAGCTGACTCTAGCTCTAAAAACCTAAGAGATTCGATAAAAAGAAACAGAATTTTAATATCGATATTTATCGATTGCTAGCAAGCTATCGATTATCGGAAACAAACAAACAGTACATTGCACCCTTTTCACACATTTTTAATGGGTTCAGGGTATAAGAACATAAACTATTTTATTTTAACACTCATTTCAAAATATCAAATAAATGAATTCTTTAGTAAAATGAAGGTTAGCTTAATTTCTTTCAAGCTTTATTTCAAATTTTTAAAATTCTGAAGTTAAGATAAAATTTGAATAAGTAGAAATAGTTTTATTATGAAGGAATTGTATTATTCCTTTATATAACATATATTGTATGGAAATTTTAACTTTTAATATTGAACTAGTTAAAATCTGAGCTGAATAATAAAAAAAGCTTGTCTTTTAATGTTACCGTAGCAGAAACATGCTAAATGTTAATCTTGATTTCCAGCCAAATAAAAAACATGAATTTAAATTCAGCTCAGAAACTTGACTTCCTGCTTCGAAGTGAAAATGAAGTGAAAATCCAAATTCAAGTAGACGACGCCATTATTTAAAATTCACGTGCATATTTATAGATCGTATTTAAAGCGATTTTCATGGGCTGCTCCGATGCAGCCAAAAACCAGTTGGCCAGTTAACGGCCAGAGGTCAAGTTGACCACAAAAATCGATTATTGACCTTGGCAACAGCCGCCGACTCTACAAGTTACAATTTACAGCTCAATTTGAATATTTGAAGAACGCGGCGAGGGGTGTGACAAATTTGTGTATTCAATTTCCGATGCCCTAATGTAGGGTATTGCAAATATGTAAAGAAAAATGAATATGATAGATACATAGAGAGTAATATATGATGTATGTAGTTAAGGAAGAGATTTCTATGTTTAGTAAGTATAGTTATAGGTACATATTCTTAATAATGCATTGTTTGTCCCTCAACTAGTCTATGCGAACTAGGCTCTCACTAAAGATTTCTCTGTTAAAATTAGTACAAAAGCTGTTGAGTATCTTATTTATATCTATATCATATATGAAACATGCAGATAAGTTAAGTAATATTTATATACTTAATATAGCTTTTTGCAGTCAACTATGAGTACTAGGCTCTTACTAAAGATCTTACCGTGAAACTTGGTACAGTAGCTGTTGAATGTAGTATCAGATAAATATCAAAAGACCTAATAGATTGAGGTACTATATCACACATAAAATATGTAGATAAGTTAAGTATATATTACTATTACCAAAAAAAAATCAATGTGAACTAGGCTCTTGTTGAATATTTCCCAGTGAAACGTGGAACAGAAGTAATTGGCTGTCGTATCTTATAAATATCAGAAAAACTCATAGATGAGGCACTATTTAACATAGTTGTCAAAGGAAACAACGATCAGAAATGTCCAACGTTAAATAAAATAAAATAAAAGGATATATTTAATATGATATATTATATAATATATTTACCATTGGGACAATTCATCGAAAATTGAGCTATTGTATAAAATGAAACGTTTCCAGATTTCTCAAGCGAAAAAATAGATCCCAAAATCTTGAACTCATGAGCTGTTAAACATAAATTTATCAAACTTTGAGATCTATATACCACAGCACACTTCCTCTACCCTTCATTATCGCTTGTAGGGTATTAAATATTCTTTAAAGCTCATATTATGTGGTTAGGTTTCACTTTCGTTTGCTGCACGCAACTGTGAGACGCTTTTTGTCAGTTGCTGTAAGTCCCATGTAAATAACTGAAGGAACCAATCTAATTGCTTGTGTATATATTTTGTTGCTATTGAAGACCTTGGCTCAGTTCAATGCTTCCGCTGGGCCTGCAGCTCTTAAGTCTTGAATGTATATACATATATATTGAGTTTGTATAATCAAATTTAAATGACGTGCGCTGCTTCTAATCATATTTTCGGTAGTGCGGAAATGAACGCACAGCAAGACCAACAAAAGCTCTATAAATGTAAACTTTATGATTGAAGGGCCTCGACAACAACAACGCGAGTTAATTGATATACGCATTGATAGCGCAGTCCCAAAAAATGTGTAGCTTTTGGTTGAGGTTTCAGTTTTCTAGAAGGGCAACGCAGCGCTCGCCTTGGCTACTGCCTCAGTCTTTGTGTGTGTGTGCGCGTGTGTGTATCTGTGTGAGTGCGCTTGTTGGGGGCCCTTAACGAACTACTCTGGCAATACTTGTGCTTTATAGTGCCCAAGGTCAGCAGCGCCCAACAACAAAGGCGACTATCGACAAAAACAACAACAACAACAATTTAAAATGTTTGCCATTAGCAAATGTAACGTCAGTAGAGTTCATAACTTTTAATGTGCCTCAAGAATTGTCTTTAGAACCGGAGATCGTCTCGAAACGAGTTCTGTAAAACCTTCATGGTTAACATTTTAATCAAATTTATGCATTTATTGTGAACTCATGTGCACTAAGGGCTGATCTGATCGTAAAGGGTCGTTCAGGGGCCATAAAAAGGGTATTTAAAAATTCTGCGTCGCAATTAATTTTATTTAATTGTTTTTAGTTTTCTTTTCTGATTATAAAATACATTTAAATAAATAAATCAAGGTCGACAATATAAAATTGAGCAAATGAAAATATTTAGATAAATATATAATAATTTAATTAAAAAATAATTAAAACACATTTGAATGCTTTTTTTTTGTGTTTATTAAAGTTTTACTAACTTTTCTTTTAAGGAATAGAAAGAGGTTTGGTATTTATTTATTCGTTGAAGTAGGAACAAGAACAATCAATTAAATAAATAAACCATAAATCAATCAAAAAATTAAATAAAAATATTTATAAATATATAATATTTAAACATATGTATATATTTGAAAATGTTGAAAAAGCAACATATCTCTATATATAAAACTGTTTGTCCTGACTGACTGACTGACTGACTGACTGACTGACTGACTGACTGACTGACTGACTGACTGATTGGTGATCAACGCACAGCCCAACCCGTAAGAGCTAGGAAGCTGAAATTTCCACTGTAGGTACCTTATGTGATGTAGGTGCACGTTAAGACGGGGTTTCGGGAAATTCCACTCGCAAGTGTGGAAAAATCGCGAAAAACGTTTGTATGTAACTTTTTTGTTTACCATCCGATCGGCCTCAAACTTATGTTCAAAGATCTTTGTTCAAATTCATTTGAGGGGTGTTTCACACTTTTAGTAAAATCCGTTCCTCCTTGGTGGAAATGGAGGTCAAAGATTTGGTGGGTGACGTTTCGCGCTCAAATTCATTTTCAGAGATCTATATGAAAATTCATTTGAGACGTCTTTCTCACTTTTCGCAGAATTCAAACTTCTTCGAGGGGAATGCGATTCAAAGATTTTTTGGGCGAAGTTTTAAGTTGTGTCCGATTTGCTTCAAACTTATTTTCAAAGCTCTACATAAGAACTTAATAAATACGTATTTTAGCGATTTCAGAAATTCCACCCGTAACAGTGGTAACTTAGCGGAAAACGGTTGTATGAAAGTTTTTTGTTTACGATCCGATCGGCCCCAAACTTATTTTCAAAGATCTTTGTTCAAATTCATTTGAGGGGTGTTCCACACTTTTCGAAAAATCTGTTCCTCCTTGGTGGAAATGGAGGTCAAAGATTTGGTGGATGACGTTTTGTGTTCAAATTCGTTTCCAAGGATCTATAAGAAAAATCATTTGAGACGTGTTTCTCACTTTTCGCAGAATTCAAACTTCTTCGGGGGGAATGCGATTTAAAGATTTTTTGGGCGGCGTTTTAAGTTGTGTCCGATTTGCGTCAAACTTATTTTTAAAGCTCTTCATAAGAACTTAACAAGTACGTATTTCAGCGATTTGGAAAATTCCACCCGCAACAGTGGTAAATTGGCGGAAAAAGGTTGTATGAAAGCTTTTTGTTTACCATCCGATCGGCCCCAAATTAATATTTAAAGATCTATGTTTAAATTCATTTAAGGGGTGTTTCACACTTTTTGAAAAATCCATTCCTCCTTGGTGGAAATGGAGGTCAAAGATTTGGTGGGTGACGTTTCGCACTCAAATTCATTTCCAGAGATCTATAAGAAAAATCATTTGAGACGTGTTTCACACTTTTCGCAGAATTCAAACTTCTTCGTGGGGAATGCGATTTAAAGATTTTTTGTGCGAAGTTTTAAGTTGTGTCCGATTTGCTTCAAACTTATTTTCAAAGCTCTCAATAAGAATCAATTTGGCATTTAAATCTGGCAACTTTATTTTTGGTCGAAATTCATGTGAAAATGGTTCCCTCAAATATCCCTTATAGACATAGGTGAAAACTTCCCACCCCCATAACTGGGTCAAATCTTATCCGATTTTCATGAGGTTTGGCTTTTTGATCATGATTTGGCCTCTAAATCAATTTGGCATTTAAATCTGACAACTTTATTTTTGGTCGAAATTCATGTGAAAATGGTTCCCTCAAATATCCCTTATAGACATAGGTGAAAACTTCCCACCCCCATAACTCGGTCAAATCTTATCCGATCTTCATGAGGTTTGGCTTTTTGATCATGGTTTGGCCTCTAAATCAATTTGGCATTTAAATCTGACAACTTTATTTTTGGTCGAAAGTCATGTGAAAATGGTTCCCTCAAATATCCCTTATAGACATAATGGTCAAAACTTCCCACCCCCATAACTCGGTCAAATCTTATCCGATCTTCATGAGGTTTGGCTTTTTTATCATGGTTTGGCCTCTAAATCAATTTGGCATTTAAATCTGGCAACTTTATTTTTGGTCGAAATTCATGTGAAAATGGTTCCCTCAAATATCCCTATATAGACATACATACATAGGTCAAAACTTCCCACCCCCATAACTCGGTCAAATCTTATCCGATCTTCATGAGGTTTGGCTTTTTTATCATGGTTTGGCCTCTAAATCAATTTGGCATTTAAATCTGGCAACTTTATTTTTGGTCGAAATTCATGTGAAAATGGTTCCCTCAAATATCCTATATAGACATAGGTGAAAACTTCCCACCCCCATAACTCGGTCAAATCTTATCCGATCTTCATGAGGTTTGACTTTTTCATCATGGTTTGGCCTCTAAATCAATTTGGCATTTAAATCTGGCAACTTTATTTTTGGTCGAAATTCATGTGAAAATGGTTCCCTCAAATATCCCTATATAGACATAGGTCAAAACTTCCCACCCCCATAACTCGGTCAAATCTTATCCGATTTTCATGAGGTTTGGCTTTTTTATCATGGTTTGGCCTCTAAATCAATTTGGCATTTAAATCTGGCAACTTTATTTTTGGTCGAAATTCATGTGAAAATGGTTCCCTCAAATATCCTATATAGACATAGGTGAAAACTTCCCACCCCCATAACTCGGTCAAATCTTATCCGATCTTCATGAGGTTTGGCTTTTTGATCATGGTTTGGCCTCTAAATCAATTTGGCATTTAAATCTGGCAACTTTATTTTTGGTCGAAATTCATGTGAAAATGGTTCCCTCAAATATCCCTATATAGACATAGGTGAAAACTTCCCACCCCCATAACTCGGTCAAATCTTATCCGATTTTCATGAGGATTGGCTTTTTTATCATGGTTTGGCCTCTAAATCAATTTGGCATTTAAATCTGGCAACTTTATTTTTGGTCGAAATTCATGTGAAAATGGTTCCCTCAAATATCCTATATAGACATAGGTGAAAACTTCCCACCCCCATAACTCGGTCAAATCTTATCCGATCTTCATGAGGTTTGGCTTTTTTATCATGGTTTGGCCTCTAAATCAATTTGGCATTTAAATCTGGCAACTTTATTTTTGGTCGAAATTCATGTGAAAATGGTTCCCTCAAATATCCTATATAGACATAGGTGAAAACTTCCCACCCCCATAACTCGGTCAAATCTTATCCGATTTTCATGAGGTTTGGCTTTTTTATCATGGTTTGGCCTCTAAATCAATTTGGCATTTAAATCTGGCAACTTTATTTTTGGTCGAAATTCATGTGAAAATGGTTCCCTCAAATATCCTATATAGACATAGGTGAAAACTTCCCACCCCCATAACTCGGTCAAATCTTATCCGATCTTCATGAGGTTTGGCTTTTTGATCATGGTTTGGCCTCTAAATCAATTTGGCATTTAAATCTGGCAACTTTATTTTTGGTCGAAATTCATGTGAAAATGGTTCCCTCAAATATCCTATATAGACATAGGTCAAAACTTCCCACCCCCATAACTCGGTCAAATCTTATCCGATTTTCATGAGGTTTGGCTTTTTTATCATGGTTTGGCCTCTAAATCAATTTGGCATTTAAATCTGGCAACTTTATTTTTGGTCGAAATTCATGTGAAAATGGTTCCCTCAAATATCCTATATAGACATAGGTGAAAACTTCCCACCCCCATAACTCGGTCAAATCTTATCCGATCTTCATGAGGTTTGGCTTTTTGATCATGGTTTGGCCTCTAAATCAATTTGGCATTTAAATCTGGCAACTTTATTTTTGGTCGAAATTCATGTGAAAATGGTTCCCTCAAATATCCTATATAGACATAGGTCAAAACTTCCCACCCCCATAACTCGGTCAAATCTTATCCGATCTTCATGAGGTTTGGCTTTTTTATCATGGTTTGGCCTCTAAATCAATTTGGCATTTAAATCTGGCAACTTTATTTTTGGTCGAAATTCATGTGAAAATGGTTCCCTCAAATATCCTATATAGACATAGGTCAAAACTTCCCACCCCCATAACTCGGTCAAATCTTATCCGATTTTCATGAGGTTTGGCTTTTTTATCATGGTTTGGCCTCTAAATCAATTTGGCATTTAAATCTGGCAACTTTATTTTTGGTCGAAATTCATGTGAAAATGGTTCCCTCAAATATCCTATATAGACATAGGTGAAAACTTCCCACCCCCATAACTCGGTCAAATCTTATCCGATCTTCATGAGGTTTGGCTTTTTGATCATGGTTTGGCCTCTAAATCAATTTGGCATTTAAATCTGGCAACTTTATTTTTGGTCGAAATTCATGTGAAAATGGTTCCCTCAAATATCCTATATAGACATAGGTGAAAACTTCCCACCCCCATAACTCGGTCAAATCTTATCCGATCTTCATGAGGTTTGGTTTTTTGATCATGGTTTGGCCTCTAAATCAATTTGGCATTAAAATCTGGCAACTTTATTTTTGGTCGAAATTCATGTGAAAATGGTTCCCTCAAATATCCTATATAGACATAGGTCAAAACTTCCCACCCCCATAACTCGGTCAAATCTTATCCGATCTTCATGAGGTTTGGTTTTTTTATCATGGTTTGGCCTCTAAATCAATTTGGCATTTAAATCTGGCAACTTTATTTTTGGTCGAAATTCATGTGAAAATGGTTCCCTCAAATATCCCTTATAGACATAGGTGAAAACTTCCCACCCCCATAACTCGGTCAAATCTTATCCGATCTTCATGAGGTTTGGCTTTTTTATCATGGTTTGGCCTCTAAATCAATTTGGCATTTAAATCTGGCAACTTTATTTTTGGTCGAAATTCATGTGAAAATGGTTCCCTCAAATATCCTATATAGACATAGGTGAAAACTTCCCACCCCCATAACTCGGTCAAATCTTATCCGATTTTCATGAGGTTTGGCTTTTTCATCATGGTTTGGCCTCTAAATCAATTTGGCATTTAAATCTGACAACTTTATTTTTGGTCGAAATTCATGTGAAAATGGTTCCCTCAAATATCCCTTATAGACATAGGTGAAAACTTCCCACCCCCATAACTCGGTCAAATCTTATCCGATTTTCATGAGGTTTGGCTTTTTGATCATGGTTTGGCCTCTAAATCAATTTGGCATTAAAATCTGGCAACTTTATTTTTGGTCGAAATTCATGTGAAAATGGTTCCCTCAAATATCCTATATAGACATAGGTGAAAACTTCCCACCCCCATAACTCGGTCAAATCTTATCCGATTTTCATGAGGATTGGCTTTTTTATCATGGTTTGGCCTCTAAATCAATTTGGCATTAAAATCTGGCAACTTTATTTTTGGTCGAAATTCATGTGAAAATGGTTCCCTCAAATATCCTATATAGACATAGGTGAAAACTTCCCACCCCCATAACTCGGTCAAATCTTATCCGATTTTCATGAGGTTTGGCTTTTTTATCATGGTTTGGCCTCTAAATCAATTTGGCATTTAAATCTGACAACTTTATTTTTTGTCGAAATTCATGTGAAAATGGTTCCCTCAAATATCCTATATAGACATAGGTGAAAACTTCCCACCCCCATAACTCGGTCAAATCTTATCCGATCTTCATGAGGTTTGGCTTTTTTATCATGGTTTGGCCTCTAAATCAATTTGGCATTTAAATCTGGCAACTTTATTTTTGGTCGAAATTCATGTGAAAATGGTTCCCTCAAATATCCCTTATAGACATAGGTGAAAACTTCCCACCCCCATAACTCGGTCAAATCTTATCCGATCTTCATGAGGTTTGGCTTTTTTATCATGGTTTGGCCTCTAAATCAATTTGGCATTTAAATCTGACAACTTTATTTTTGGTCGAAATTCATGTGAAAATGGTTCCCTCAAATATCCTATATAGACATACATGCATAGGTCAAAACTTCCCACCCCCATAACTGGGTCAAATCTTATCCGATCTTCATGAGGTTTGACTTTTTCATCATGGTTTGGCCTCTTAATCAATTTGGCATTTAAATCTGACAACTTTATTTTTGGTCGAAATTCATGTGAAAATGGTTCCCTCAAATATCCTATATAGACATAGGTCAAAACTTCCCACCCCCATAACTCGGTCAAATCTTATCCGATTTTCATGAGGTTTGGCTTTTTTATCATGGTTTGGCCTCTAAATCAATTTGGCATTTAAATCTGGCAACTTTATTTTTGGTCGAAATTCATGTGAAAATGGTTCCCTCAAATATCCTATATAGACATAGGTGAAAACTTCCCACCCCCCATAACTCGGTCAAATCTTATCCGATCTTCATGAGGTTTGGCTTTTTTATCATGGTTTGGCCTCTAAATCAATTTGGCATTTAAATCTGACAACTTTATTTTTGGTCGAAATTCATGTGAAAATGGTTCCCTCAAATATCCTATATAGACATAGGTCAAAACTTCCCACCCCCATAACTCGGTCAAATCTTATCCGATTTTCATGAGGTATTGGCTTTTTTATCATGGTTTGGCCTCTAAATCAATTTGGCATTAAAATCTGGCAACTTTATTTTTGGTCGAAATTCATGTGAAAATGGTTCCCTCAAATATCCTATATAGACATAGGTGAAAACTTCCCACCCCCATAACTCGGTCAAATCTTATCCGATCTTCAAGAGGTTTGGTTTTTTTATCATGGTTTGGTCTCTAAATCAATTTGGCATTAAAATCTGGCAACTTTATTTTTGGCTGAAATTCATGTGAAAATGGTTCCCTCAAATATCCTATATAGACATAGGTGAAAACTTCCCACCCCCATAACTCGGTCAAATCTTATGCGATCTTCATGAGGATTGGCTTTTTTATCATGGTTTGGCCTCTAAATCAATTTGGCATTAAAAATCTGGCAACTTTATTTTTGGTCGAAATTCATGTGAAAATGGTTCCCTCAAATATCCTATATAGACATAGGTGAAAACTTCCCACCCCCATAACTCGGTCAAATCTTATGCGATTTTCAGTGAGGATTGGCTTTTTTTATCATGGTTTGGCCTCTAAATCAATTTGGCATTAAAATCTGGCAACTTTATTTTTGGTCGAAATTCATGTGAAAATGGTTCTCTTAAATATCCTATATAGACATAGGTGAAAAACTTCCCACCCCCATAACTCGGTCAAATCTTATGCGATTTTCATGAGGATTGGCTTTTTTATCATGGTTTGGCCTCTAAATCAATTTGGCATTAAAATCTGGCAACTTTATTTTTGGTCGAAATTCATGCAAAAATGGTTCCCTCAAATATCCTATATAGACATAGGTGAAAACTTCCCACCCCCATAACCCGGTCAAAACCCATGCGATTTTCATGAGGATTGGCTTTTTTTATCATGGTTTGGCCTCTAAATCAATTTGGCATTAAAATCTGGCAACTTTATTTTTGGTCGAAATTCATGTGAAAATGGTTCCCCCAAATATCCCTATATAGACATAGGTGAAAACTTCCCACCCCCATAACTCGGTCAAATCTTATGCGATTTTCATGAGGATTGGCTTTTTTATCATGGTTTCCGTCTCTAAATCAATTTGGCATTAAAATCTGGCAACTTTATTTTTGGTCGAAATTTATGTGAAAATAATAAACTCAAATATCCCATATATAAATAGGTGAAAACTTCCCACCCCTATAATTTCGGTCAAATTTGGTGCGATTTTCATGAGGATTGGCTTTTTTATCATGGTTTGGGCTCTAAATCAATTTGGCATTAAAATCTGGCAACTTTATTTTTGGCCGAAATTCATGTGAAAATGGTTCTCTCAAATATCCTATATAGACATAGGTGAAAACTTCCCACCCCCATAACTCGGTCAAATCTTATGCGATTTTCATGAGGATTGGCTTTTTTTATCATGGTTTGGCCTCTTAAATCAATTTGGCATTAAAATCTGGCAACTTTATTTTTAATCGAAATTTATGGTAAAATGGTTCCCTCAAATATCCTATATAGACATAGGTGAAAACTTCCCACCTACATAACTGGGTCAAATCTTATCCGATTTTCATGAGGTTTGGCTTTTTTATCATGGTTTGGCCTCTAAATCAATTTGGCATTTAAATCTGGCAACTTTATTTAAGGTCGAAATTCATGTAAAATGGTTCCCTCAAATATCCTATATAGACATAGGTCAAAACTTCCTACCCCCATAACTCGGTCAACATCTTATCCTGATTTTCGCGAGGATTGGCTTTTTTTATCATGGATTAAGGCCTCTAAATCAATTTGGAATTAAAATCTGGCAACTTTATTTTTGGTCGAAATTCATGTGAAAATGGTTCCCTCAAATATCCTATATAGACATAGGTGAAGTCTTCCACACCCCCATAACTCCGGTCAAATCTAATCCGATCTTCATGAGGATTGGCTTTTTGATCATGGTTTGGCCTCTAAATCAATTTGGCATTAAAAATTGGCAACTTTATTTTTGGTCGAAATTCAGTGTGAAAATGGTTCCCTCAAATATCCTATATAGACATAGGTGAAAACTTCCCACCCCCATAACTCGGTCAAAATCTTATCCGATCTTCATGAGGATTGGCTTTTTTATCATGGTTTGGCCTCTAAATCAATTTGGCATTAAAATCTGGCAACTTTATTTTTTGGATTGAAATTCATGTGAAAATGGTTCCCTCAAATATCCTATATAGACATAGGTGAAAACTTCCTCACCCCCATAACTCGGTCAAATCTTATCCGATCTTCATGAGGTTTCGCTTTTTTATCATGGTTTGGCCTCTAAATCAATTTGGCATTAAAATCTGGCAACTTTATTTTTGGTCGAAATTCATGTGAAAATGGTTCCCTCAAATATCCTATATAGACATAGGTGAAAACTTCCCGCCCCTCTTATAACTCGGTCAAATCTTATCCGATTTTCATGAGGATTGGCTTTTTTATCATGGTTTGGCCTCTAAATCAATTTGGCATTAAAATCTGGCAACTTTATTTTTGGTCGAAATTCATGTGAAAATGGTTCCCTCAAATATCCTATATAGACATAGGTGAAAACTTCCCACCCCCATAACTCGGTCAAATCTTATCCGATCTTCATGAGGTTTGGCTTTTTGATCATGGTTTGGCCTCTAAATCAACTTGGCATTTAAATCTGGCAACTTTATTTGTGGATCGAAATTCATGTGAAAATGGTTCCCCTCAAATATCCTATATTAGACATAGGTGAAAACTTCCCACCCCCATAACTGGGTCAAATCTTATCCGATCTTCTAAGAGGATTTGGCTTTTTTTATCATGGTTTGGCCTCTAAATCAATTTGGCATTAAAATCTGGCAACTTTATTTTTGGTCGAAATTCATGTGAAAATGGTTCCCTCAAATATCCTATATGGACATAGGTGAAAACTTCCCACCCCCATAACACGGTCAAATCTTATCCGATCTTCATGAGGATTTGGCTTTTTTATCATGGTTTGGCCTCTAAATCAATTTGGCATTAAAATCTGGCAACTTTATTTTTGGTCGAAATTCGCGTGAAAATGGTTCCTCCAAATATCCTATTATAGAACATAGGTGAAAACTTCCCACCCCCATAACTCGGTCAAATCTTATCCGATCTTCATGAGGATTGGCTTTTTTTATCATGGTTTGGCCTCTAAATCAATTTGGCATTAAAATCTGGCAACTTTATTTTTGGTCGAAATTCATGTGAAAATGGTTCCCTCAAATATCCTATATAGACATAGGTGAAAACTTCCCACCCCCATAACTCGGTCAAATCTTATCCGATTTTCATGAGGATTGGCTTTTTTCTCATGGTTTGGCCTCTAAATCAATTTGGCATTTAAATCTGGCAACTTTATTTTTGCTCGAAATTCATGTGGAAATGGTTCCCTCAAATATCCTATATAGACATAGGTGAAAACTTCCCACCCCGCATAACTCGGTCAAATCTTATGCGATTTTCATGAGGATTGGCTTTTTTATCATGGTTTGGCCTCTAAATCAATTTGGCATTAAAATCTGGCAACTTTATTTTTGGTCGAAATTCATGTGAAAATGGTTCCCTCAAATATCCTATATAGACATAGGTGAAAACTTCCCACCCCCATAACTGGGTCAAATCTTATCCGATTTTCATGAGGTTTGGCTTTTTTATCATGGTTTGGCCTCTAAATCAATTTGGCATTAAAATCTGGCAACTTTATTTTTGGTCGAAATTCATGTGAAAATGGTTCCCTCAAATATCCTATATAGACATAGGTGAAAACTTCCCACCCCCATAACTCGGTCAAATCTTATGCGATTTTCATGAGGATTGGCTTTTTTAATCATGGTTTGGCCTCTAAATCAATTTGGCATTAAAATCTGGCAACTTTATTTTTGGTCGAAATTCATGTGAAAATGGTTCCCTCAAATATCCTATATAGACATAGGTGAAAACTTCCCACCCCCATAACTCGGTCAAATCTTATCCGATCTTCATGAGGTTTGGCTTTTTTATCATGGTTTGGCCTCTAAATCAATTTGGCATTTAAATCTGGCAACTTTATTTTTGGTCGAAATTCATGTGAAAATGGTTCCCTCAAATATCCTATATAGACATAGGTGAAAACTTCCCACCCCCCATAACTCGGTCAAATCTTATCCGATTTTCATGAGGATTGGCTTTTTTATCATGGTTTGGCCTCTAAATCAATTTGGCATTAAAATCTGGCAACTTTATTTTTGGTCGAAATTCATGTGAAAATGGTTCCCTCAAATATCCTATATAGACATAGGTGAAAACTTCCCACCCCCATAACTCGGTCAAATCTTATCCGATTTTCATGAGGATTGGCTTTTTTATCATGGTTTGGCCTCTAAATCAATTTGGCATTAAAATCTGGCAACTTTATTTTTGGTCGAAATTCATGTGAAAATGGTTCCCTCAAATATCCTATATAGACATAGGTGAAAACTTCCCACCCCCATAACTCGGTCAAATCTTATCCGATCTTCATGAGGTTGGCTTTTTTTATCATGGTTTGGCCTCTAAATCAATTTGGCATTAATTTTTCTTTTTCCGCTGGTGGCTCTTAATTTGGCATTTAAATCTGGCAACTTTATTTTTTGGTCGAAATTCATGTGAAAATGGTTCCCTCAAATATCCTATATAGACATAGGTGAAAACTTCCCACCCCCATAACTCGGTCAAATCTTATCCGATTTTCATGAGGATTGGCTTTTTTATCATGGTTTGGCCTCTAAATCAATTTGGCATTAAAATCTGGCAACTTTATTTTTGGTCGAAATTCATGTGAAAATGGTTCCCTCAAATATCCTATATAGACATAGGTGAAAACTTCCCACCCCCATAACTCGGTCAAATCTTATCCGATCTTCATGAGGATTGGCTTTTTGATCATGGTTTGGCCTCTGAATCAATTTGGCATTTAAATCTGGCAACTTTATTTTTGGTCGAAATTCATGTGAAAATGGTTCCCTCAAATATCCTATATAGACATAGGTGAAAACTTCCCACCCCCCATAACTCGGTCAAATCTTATCCGATCTTCATGAGGATTGGCTTTTTAATCATGGTTTGGCCTCTAAATCAATTTGGCATTAAAATCTGGCAATTTTATTTTTGGTCGAAATTCATGTGAAAATGGTTCCCTCAAATATCCTATATAGACATAGGTGAAAACTTCCCACCCCCATAACTCGGTCAAATCTTATCCGATTTTCATGAGGATTGGCTTTTTTATCATGGTTTGGCCTCTAAATCAATTTGGCATTTAAATCTGGCAACTTTATTTTTGGTCGAAATTCATGTGAAAATGGTTCCCTCAAATATCCTATATGAGAACATAGGTGAAAACTTCCCCACCCCCATAACTCCGTCAAATCTTATCCGATTTTCATGAGGTTTGGCTTTTTTATCATGGTTTGGCCTCTAAATCAATTTGGGTTTAAATCTGGCAACTTTATTTTTGGTCGAAATTCATGTGAAAATGGTTCCCTCAAATATCCTATATAGACATAGGTTAAAACTTCCCACCTCCATAACTGGGTCAAATCTTATCCGATTTTCATGAGGTTTGGCTTTTTTTATCATGGTTTGGCCTCTAAATCAATTTGGCATTAAAATCTGGCATCTTGTTTTTTTATTCGAAATTCATGTGAAAATGGTTCCCTCAAATATACTATATAGACATAGTTGAAAACTTCCCACCCCCATAACTCGGTCAAATCTTATGCGATTTTCATGAGGATTGGCTTTTTTATCAAGGGTTTGGCCTCTAAATCAATTTGGCATTAAAATCTGGCAACTTTATTTTTGGTCGAAATTCATGGGAAAATGGTTCCCTCAAATCTCTAATATATAAAACTGTTTGTCCTGACTGACTGACTGACTGACTGACTGAATCAATCGATTGGTGATCAACGCACAGCCCAAACCGTAAGAGCTAGGAAGCTGAAATTTTCACTGTAGTCACTCTTACGTAATGTAGGTGCACGTTAAGACGGGGTTTTGGGAAATTCCACTCTCAAGGGAAGAAAAAACGTGGAAAAAATGTTTTGTATGTAACTTTTTTGTTTACCATCCGATCGGCCTCAAATTTATTTTCAAAGGTCTTTGTTCAAATTCATTTGAGGGGTGTTTCGGGCACTTTTTGAAAAATGCATCTTCTCCTTGGTGGAAATGGTGGTCAAAAAATGCGTGGGTGATGTCAGGTTTTTGCTCAAATTTATTTCCCCAAGTGATCTATATGAAAGTTCATTTGAGACGTGTTTCACACTTTTCGCAGAACTCAAACTTTTTCGGGTGGAATGCGACTCAAAGATATTTTGGGCGAAGTTTTAAGTTGTGTCCGATTTGTCTCAAACTTATTTTCAAAGCTCTTCATAAGAATTTAATAAGTACGTATTCCAGCGATTTGGAAAATTCCACTCGCAAGAGTGGTAAATTGGCGGAAAACGGTTGTATGAAAGTTTTTTGGTTTACCATCCGATCGGCCCCAAACTAATTTCCAAAGATCTTTATTCAAATTCATTTGAGGGGTATTTCACATTTTTTGAAAAATCCGTCCTCCTTGGTGGCAAAAGGCGGTGGAAGATTTGGTGAAGTGCTCAAATTTATTTCCCAAAAGATCTATAAGAAAAATCATTAGAGACGTGTTTCACATTTCTCGCAAAATCTAAACTCCTTCGGTGGAAAATGCATTTCAAAGTTTTTTTTGGTGAATTTGGAAAAAAAAAAAAAAAAAAAAAAAAAAGTTTGATTCTTGTCGATCAGTTTCTGCAAAATCATTTTCAAAGCTTTTTGGAAAACATTGATTTTGATAACATACGTGCGA
>JAWNPB010000047.1:0-12160 GCA_035045355.1 Drosophila lacicola | reverse complement strand
AAAAGGAAGGGTGAACAACTAAATTCAATTTATATATATTAAGAGAAGAAGGAAGCTAATTATTTTATGAAAAAAGAGAACGATTCAAATTCAATTATCTCTAAAAAACTAGTCATAATTGGCTAAGAAAATTTCCTATTTCGATTTTCACCCATATTTCGATCAATATAAAGCAAGAAAAAGAAAAAAGGGGCTTTTCACTAAATATATTTTGATTAAAAGGAAAAAAGGAAGGGTGAACAACTAAATTCAATTTATATATATTAAGAGAAGAAGGAAGCTAATTATTTTATGAAAAAAGAGAACGATTCAAATTCAATTATCTCTAAAAAACTAGTCATAATTGGCTAAGAAAATTTCCTATTTCGATTTTCACCCATATTTCGATCAATATAAAGCAAGAAAAAGAAAAAAGGGGCTTTTCACTAAATATATTTTGATTAAAAGGAAAAAAGGAAGGGTGAACAACTAAATTCAATTTATATATATTAAGAGAAGAAGGAAGCTAATTATTTTATGAAAAAAGAGAACGATTCAAATTCAATTATCTCTAAAAAACTAGTCATAATTGGCTAAGAAAATTTCCTATTTCGATTTTCACCCATATTTCGATCAATATAAAGCAAGAAAAAGAAAAAAGGGGCTTTTCACTAAATATATTTTGATTAAAAGGAAAAAAGGAAGGGTGAACAACTAAATTCAATTTATATATATTAAGAGAAGAAGGAAGCTAATTATTTTATGAAAAAAGAGAACGATTCAAATTCAATTATCTCTAAAAAACTAGTCATAATTGGCTAAGAAAATTTCCTATTTCGATTTTCACCCATATTTCGATCAATATAAAGCAAGAAAAAGAAAAAAGGGGCTTTTCACTAAATATATTTTGATTAAAAGGAAAAAAGGAAGGGTGAACAACTAAATTCAATTTATATATATTAAGAGAAGAAGGAAGCTAATTATTTTATGAAAAAAGAGAACGATTCAAATTCAATTATCTCTAAAAAACTAGTCATAATTGGCTAAGAAAATTTCCTATTTCGATTTTCACCCATATTTCGATCAATATAAAGCAAGAAAAAGAAAAAAGGGGCTTTTCACTAAATATATTTTGATTAAAAGGAAAAAAGGAAGGGTGAACAACTAAATTCAATTTATATATATTAAGAGAAGAAGGAAGCTAATTATTTTATGAAAAAAGAGAACGATTCAAATTCAATTATCTCTAAAAAACTAGTCATAATTGGCTAAGAAAATTTCCTATTTCGATTTTCACCCATATTTCGATCAATATAAAGCAAGAAAAAGAAAAAAGGGGCTTTTCACTAAATATATTTTGATTAAAAGGAAAAAAGGAAGGGTGAACAACTAAATTCAATTTATATATATTAAGAGAAGAAGGAAGCTAATTATTTTATGAAAAAAGAGAACGATTCAAATTCAATTATCTCTAAAAAACTAGTCATAATTGGCTAAGAAAATTTCCTATTTCGATTTTCACCCATATTTCGATCAATATAAAGCAAGAAAAAGAAAAAAGGGGCTTTTCACTAAATATATTTTGATTAAAAGGAAAAAAGGAAGGGTGAACAACTAAATTCAATTTATATATATTAAGAGAAGAAGGAAGCTAATTATTTTATGAAAAAAGAGAACGATTCAAATTCAATTATCTCTAAAAAACTAGTCATAATTGGCTAAGAAAATTTCCTATTTCGATTTTCACCCATATTTCGATCAATATAAAGCAAGAAAAAGAAAAAAGGGGCTTTTCACTAAATATATTTTGATTAAAAGGAAAAAAGGAAGGGTGAACAACTAAATTCAATTTATATATATTAAGAGAAGAAGGAAGCTAATTATTTTATGAAAAAAGAGAACGATTCAAATTCAATTATCTCTAAAAAACTAGTCATAATTGGCTAAGAAAATTTCCTATTTCGATTTTCACCCATATTTCGATCAATATAAAGCAAGAAAAAGAAAAAAGGGGCTTTTCACTAAATATATTTTGATTAAAAGGAAAAAAGGAAGGGTGAACAACTAAATTCAATTTATATATATTAAGAGAAGAAGGAAGCTAATTATTTTATGAAAAAAGAGAACGATTCAAATTCAATTATCTCTAAAAAACTAGTCATAATTGGCTAAGAAAATTTCCTATTTCGATTTTCACCCATATTTCGATCAATATAAAGCAAGAAAAAGAAAAAAGGGGCTTTTCACTAAATATATTTTGATTAAAAGGAAAAAAGGAAGGGTGAACAACTAAATTCAATTTATATATATTAAGAGAAGAAGGAAGCTAATTATTTTATGAAAAAAGAGAACGATTCAAATTCAATTATCTCTAAAAAACTAGTCATAATTGGCTAAGAAAATTTCCTATTTCGATTTTCACCCATATTTCGATCAATATAAAGCAAGAAAAAGAAAAAAGGGGCTTTTCACTAAATATATTTTGATTAAAAGGAAAAAAGGAAGGGTGAACAACTAAATTCAATTTATATATATTAAGAGAAGAAGGAAGCTAATTATTTTATGAAAAAAGAGAACGATTCAAATTCAATTATCTCTAAAAAACTAGTCATAATTGGCTAAGAAAATTTCCTATTTCGATTTTCACCCATATTTCGATCAATATAAAGCAAGAAAAAGAAAAAAGGGGCTTTTCACTAAATATATTTTGATTAAAAGGAAAAAAGGAAGGGTGAACAACTAAATTCAATTTATATATATTAAGAGAAGAAGGAAGCTAATTATTTTATGAAAAAAGAGAACGATTCAAATTCAATTATCTCTAAAAAACTAGTCATAATTGGCTAAGAAAATTTCCTATTTCGATTTTCACCCATATTTCGATCAATATAAAGCAAGAAAAAGAAAAAAGGGGCTTTTCACTAAATATATTTTGATTAAAAGGAAAAAAGGAAGGGTGAACAACTAAATTCAATTTATATATATTAAGAGAAGAAGGAAGCTAATTATTTTATGAAAAAAGAGAACGATTCAAATTCAATTATCTCTAAAAAACTAGTCATAATTGGCTAAGAAAATTTCCTATTTCGATTTTCACCCATATTTCGATCAATATAAAGCAAGAAAAAGAAAAAAGGGGCTTTTCACTAAATATATTTTGATTAAAAGGAAAAAAGGAAGGGTGAACAACTAAATTCAATTTATATATATTAAGAGAAGAAGGAAGCTAATTATTTTATGAAAAAAGAGAACGATTCAAATTCAATTATCTCTAAAAAACTAGTCATAATTGGCTAAGAAAATTTCCTATTTCGATTTTCACCCATATTTCGATCAATATAAAGCAAGAAAAAGAAAAAAGGGGCTTTTCACTAAATATATTTTGATTAAAAGGAAAAAAGGAAGGGTGAACAACTAAATTCAATTTATATATATTAAGAGAAGAAGGAAGCTAATTATTTTATGAAAAAAGAGAACGATTCAAATTCAATTATCTCTAAAAAACTAGTCATAATTGGCTAAGAAAATTTCCTATTTCGATTTTCACCCATATTTCGATCAATATAAAGCAAGAAAAAGAAAAAAGGGGCTTTTCACTAAATATATTTTGATTAAAAGGAAAAAAGGAAGGGTGAACAACTAAATTCAATTTATATATATTAAGAGAAGAAGGAAGCTAATTATTTTATGAAAAAAGAGAACGATTCAAATTCAATTATCTCTAAAAAACTAGTCATAATTGGCTAAGAAAATTTCCTATTTCGATTTTCACCCATATTTCGATCAATATAAAGCAAGAAAAAGAAAAAAGGGGCTTTTCACTAAATATATTTTGATTAAAAGGAAAAAAGGAAGGGTGAACAACTAAATTCAATTTATATATATTAAGAGAAGAAGGAAGCTAATTATTTTATGAAAAAAGAGAACGATTCAAATTCAATTATCTCTAAAAAACTAGTCATAATTGGCTAAGAAAATTTCCTATTTCGATTTTCACCCATATTTCGATCAATATAAAGCAAGAAAAAGAAAAAAGGGGCTTTTCACTAAATATATTTTGATTAAAAGGAAAAAAGGAAGGGTGAACAACTAAATTCAATTTATATATATTAAGAGAAGAAGGAAGCTAATTATTTTATGAAAAAAGAGAACGATTCAAATTCAATTATCTCTAAAAAACTAGTCATAATTGGCTAAGAAAATTTCCTATTTCGATTTTCACCCATATTTCGATCAATATAAAGCAAGAAAAAGAAAAAAGGGGCTTTTCACTAAATATATTTTGATTAAAAGGAAAAAAGGAAGGGTGAACAACTAAATTCAATTTATATATATTAAGAGAAGAAGGAAGCTAATTATTTTATGAAAAAAGAGAACGATTCAAATTCAATTATCTCTAAAAAACTAGTCATAATTGGCTAAGAAAATTTCCTATTTCGATTTTCACCCATATTTCGATCAATATAAAGCAAGAAAAAGAAAAAAGGGGCTTTTCACTAAATATATTTTGATTAAAAGGAAAAAAGGAAGGGTGAACAACTAAATTCAATTTATATATATTAAGAGAAGAAGGAAGCTAATTATTTTATGAAAAAAGAGAACGATTCAAATTCAATTATCTCTAAAAAACTAGTCATAATTGGCTAAGAAAATTTCCTATTTCGATTTTCACCCATATTTCGATCAATATAAAGCAAGAAAAAGAAAAAAGGGGCTTTTCACTAAATATATTTTGATTAAAAGGAAAAAAGGAAGGGTGAACAACTAAATTCAATTTATATATATTAAGAGAAGAAGGAAGCTAATTATTTTATGAAAAAAGAGAACGATTCAAATTCAATTATCTCTAAAAAACTAGTCATAATTGGCTAAGAAAATTTCCTATTTCGATTTTCACCCATATTTCGATCAATATAAAGCAAGAAAAAGAAAAAGGGGCTTTTCACTAAATATATTTTGATTAAAAGGAAAAAAGGAAGGGTGAACAACTAAATTCAATTTATATATATTAAGAGAAGAAGGAAGCTAATTATTTTATGAAAAAAGAGAACGATTCAAATTCAATTATCTCTAAAAAACTAGTCATAATTGGCTAAGAAAATTTCCTATTTCGATTTTCACCCATATTTCGATCAATATAAAGCAAGAAAAAGAAAAAAGGGCTTTTCACTAAATATATTTTGATTAAAAGGAAAAAAGGAAGGGTGAACAACTAAATTCAATTTATATATATTAAGAGAAGAAGGAAGCTAATTATTTTATGAAAAAAGAGAACGATTCAAATTCAATTATCTCTAAAAAACTAGTCATAATTGGCTAAGAAAATTTCCTATTTCGATTTTCACCCATATTTCGATCAATATAAAGCAAGAAAAAGAAAAAAGGGGCTTTTCACTAAATATATTTTGATTAAAAGGAAAAAAGGAAGGGTGAACAACTAAATTCAATTTATATATATTAAGAGAAGAAGGAAGCTAATTATTTTATGAAAAAAGAGAACGATTCAAATTCAATTATCTCTAAAAAACTAGTCATAATTGGCTAAGAAAATTTCCTATTTCGATTTTCACCCATATTTCGATCAATATAAAGCAAGAAAAAGAAAAAAGGGGCTTTTCACTAAATATATTTTGATTAAAAGGAAAAAAGGAAGGGTGAACAACTAAATTCAATTTATATATATTAAGAGAAGAAGGAAGCTAATTATTTTATGAAAAAAGAGAACGATTCAAATTCAATTATCTCTAAAAAACTAGTCATAATTGGCTAAGAAAATTTCCTATTTCGATTTTCACCCATATTTCGATCAATATAAAGCAAGAAAAAGAAAAAAGGGGCTTTTCACTAAATATATTTTGATTAAAAGGAAAAAAGGAAGGGTGAACAACTAAATTCAATTTATATATATTAAGAGAAGAAGGAAGCTAATTATTTTATGAAAAAAGAGAACGATTCAAATTCAATTATCTCTAAAAAACTAGTCATAATTGGCTAAGAAAATTTCCTATTTCGATTTTCACCCATATTTCGATCAATATAAAGCAAGAAAAAGAAAAAAGGGCTTTTCACTAAATATATTTTGATTAAAAGGAAAAAAGGAAGGGTGAACAACTAAATTCAATTTATATATATTAAGAGAAGAAGGAAGCTAATTATTTTATGAAAAAAGAGAACGATTCAAATTCAATTATCTCTAAAAAACTAGTCATAATTGGCTAAGAAAATTTCCTATTTCGATTTTCACCCATATTTCGATCAATATAAAGCAAGAAAAAGAAAAAAGGGGCTTTTCACTAAATATATTTTGATTAAAAGGAAAAAAGGAAGGGTGAACAACTAAATTCAATTTATATATATTAAGAGAAGAAGGAAGCTAATTATTTTATGAAAAAAGAGAACGATTCAAATTCAATTATCTCTAAAAAACTAGTCATAATTGGCTAAGAAAATTTCCTATTTCGATTTTCACCCATATTTCGATCAATATAAAGCAAGAAAAAGAAAAAAGGGGCTTTTCACTAAATATATTTTGATTAAAAGGAAAAAAGGAAGGGTGAACAACTAAATTCAATTTATATATATTAAGAGAAGAAGGAAGCTAATTATTTTATGAAAAAAGAGAACGATTCAAATTCAATTATCTCTAAAAAACTAGTCATAATTGGCTAAGAAAATTTCCTATTTCGATTTTCACCCATATTTCGATCAATATAAAGCAAGAAAAAGAAAAAGGGGCTTTTCACTAAATATATTTTGATTAAAAGGAAAAAAGGAAGGGTGAACAACTAAATTCAATTTATATATATTAAGAGAAGAAGGAAGCTAATTATTTTATGAAAAAAGAGAACGATTCAAATTCAATTATCTCTAAAAAACTAGTCATAATTGGCTAAGAAAATTTCCTATTTCGATTTTCACCCATATTTCGATCAATATAAAGCAAGAAAAAGAAAAAAGGGGCTTTTCACTAAATATATTTTGATTAAAAGGAAAAAAGGAAGGGTGAACAACTAAATTCAATTTATATATATTAAGAGAAGAAGGAAGCTAATTATTTTATGAAAAAAGAGAACGATTCAAATTCAATTATCTCTAAAAAACTAGTCATAATTGGCTAAGAAAATTTCCTATTTCGATTTTCACCCATATTTCGATCAATATAAAGCAAGAAAAAGAAAAAAGGGGCTTTTCACTAAATATATTTTGATTAAAAGGAAAAAAGGAAGGGTGAACAACTAAATTCAATTTATATATATTAAGAGAAGAAGGAAGCTAATTATTTTATGAAAAAAGAGAACGATTCAAATTCAATTATCTCTAAAAAACTAGTCATAATTGGCTAAGAAAATTTCCTATTTCGATTTTCACCCATATTTCGATCAATATAAAGCAAGAAAAAGAAAAAAGGGGCTTTTCACTAAATATATTTTGATTAAAAGGAAAAAAGGAAGGGTGAACAACTAAATTCAATTTATATATATTAAGAGAAGAAGGAAGCTAATTATTTTATGAAAAAAGAGAACGATTCAAATTCAATTATCTCTAAAAAACTAGTCATAATTGGCTAAGAAAATTTCCTATTTCGATTTTCACCCATATTTCGATCAATATAAAGCAAGAAAAAGAAAAAAGGGGCTTTTCACTAAATATATTTTGATTAAAAGGAAAAAAGGAAGGGTGAACAACTAAATTCAATTTATATATATTAAGAGAAGAAGGAAGCTAATTATTTTATGAAAAAAGAGAACGATTCAAATTCAATTATCTCTAAAAAACTAGTCATAATTGGCTAAGAAAATTTCCTATTTCGATTTTCACCCATATTTCGATCAATATAAAGCAAGAAAAAGAAAAAAGGGGCTTTTCACTAAATATATTTTGATTAAAAGGAAAAAAGGAAGGGTGAACAACTAAATTCAATTTATATATATTAAGAGAAGAAGGAAGCTAATTATTTTATGAAAAAAGAGAACGATTCAAATTCAATTATCTCTAAAAAACTAGTCATAATTGGCTAAGAAAATTTCCTATTTCGATTTTCACCCATATTTCGATCAATATAAAGCAAGAAAAAGAAAAAGGGGCTTTTCACTAAATATATTTTGATTAAAAGGAAAAAAGGAAGGGTGAACAACTAAATTCAATTTATATATATTAAGAGAAGAAGGAAGCTAATTATTTTATGAAAAAAGAGAACGATTCAAATTCAATTATCTCTAAAAAACTAGTCATAATTGGCTAAGAAAATTTCCTATTTCGATTTTCACCCATATTTCGATCAATATAAAGCAAGAAAAAGAAAAAAGGGGCTTTTCACTAAATATATTTTGATTAAAAGGAAAAAAGGAAGGGTGAACAACTAAATTCAATTTATATATATTAAGAGAAGAAGGAAGCTAATTATTTTATGAAAAAAGAGAACGATTCAAATTCAATTATCTCTAAAAAACTAGTCATAATTGGCTAAGAAAATTTCCTATTTCGATTTTCACCCATATTTCGATCAATATAAAGCAAGAAAAAGAAAAAAGGGGCTTTTCACTAAATATATTTTGATTAAAAGGAAAAAAGGAAGGGTGAACAACTAAATTCAATTTATATATATTAAGAGAAGAAGGAAGCTAATTATTTTATGAAAAAAGAGAACGATTCAAATTCAATTATCTCTAAAAAACTAGTCATAATTGGCTAAGAAAATTTCCTATTTCGATTTTCACCCATATTTCGATCAATATAAAGCAAGAAAAAGAAAAAAGGGGCTTTTCACTAAATATATTTTGATTAAAAGGAAAAAAGGAAGGGTGAACAACTAAATTCAATTTATATATATTAAGAGAAGAAGGAAGCTAATTATTTTATGAAAAAAGAGAACGATTCAAATTCAATTATCTCTAAAAAACTAGTCATAATTGGCTAAGAAAATTTCCTATTTCGATTTTCACCCATATTTCGATCAATATAAAGCAAGAAAAAGAAAAAAGGGGCTTTTCACTAAATATATTTTGATTAAAAGGAAAAAAGGAAGGGTGAACAACTATTTTTTTTTTTTTTTGTAGTATGTACTGGTCTATTACTCAGTACATACGGCTGGTGGCCCAGATCCGTGTAATGGCTGGATCTGGACAAGTTCTACCCCACTGCGCCGCTTAGCGGACCACGCGGAATCGGTCGTTTTCTTGGGAGGCAGTTGTTGGTACTGCAGATTGTAGGTAGGTATAGCTCTTGTTTTTGGCGCTTAGGTGTTGCTCGGGTTGGAGCTTGTTGTGCTGGGTGAAGCACGTATTGTTTTTATTGGTGGATTTGGTCAATACGCTATTGTGGCTTTGGTGGCTAGCCTTGGAAGTGTAGAGCATATTGAGGTTGTTAGTTGTGGTTAGTGTTTGCGACATGTTGGTGGTTAGTTGTGGATTAGTTTTGAAGTCTGGTGGGACAGTTCAAGTTTTTGAGTTTGTTGAGCTGTTTGGCATAGGAGTTGTGCCGGCTAGCATTGTTTTCTTGGGGTTTCCGTGGTCACTGCTCACTCACCTGGTTTACACATACCCAGAAAGGCAGAGCTCCAGGCACCCAAGCAAAGCAGTTAAGGCACTGAGGTAGTGCAGATTTTATTCTTTATCACTGCTCAATCACCTGGTTTACAATTACCCAGAAGGGCAGAGCTCCAGGCACCTAAGCAAAGCAGTTAAGGCACTGGGTAGTGCAGATTTTATTCTTTATCACTGCTCACTCACCTTTTTTTTTTTTTTTTTTTTGAAGTATGTACTGGTCTATTACTCAGTACATACGGCTGGTGGCCCAGATCCGTGTAATGGCTGGATCTGGACAAGTTTACCGCACTGCGCCGCTTAGCGGACCACGCGGAATCGGTCGTTTTCTTGGGAGGCAGTTTTTGGTACTGCAGATTATGGCTAGGTATAGCTCTTGTTTTTGGCGCTTAGGTATTGCCCAGGTTAGAGCTTGTTGTGCTGGGTGAAGCACGAATTGTTTTTATTGGTGGTTGGTCAATACGCTGCTTGTGGTTTTGGTGGCTAGCCTTGGAAGTGTAGAGCATATTGAGGTTGTTAGTTGTGGTTAGTGTTTGCGCCAGGTTGGTGATTAGTTGTGGATTAGTTTTGAAGTCTGGTGGGACAGTTCAGGTTTTGAGGTTTGTTGAGCTGTATGGCATAGGAGTTGTGCTGTCTAGCATTGTTTTCTTGGGGTTTCGTGGTCACTGCTCACTCACCTGGTTTACACATACCCAGAAGGGCAGAGCTCCAGGCACCCAAGCAAAGCAGTTAAGGCACTGAGGTAGTGCGGATTTTATTCTTTATCACTGCTCACTCACTCCTGGTTTACACATACCCAGAAGGAGTAGAGCTCCAGGCACCCAAGCAAAGCAGTTTAGCCACTGGGATATTGTTGTGCTGTTTTTAATCTATAACTGCTCACTCACCTGGTTTACACATGTCCAGAAGGACAGGAGCTCCAGGTACCCAAGCTAAGCAGTTTTTAGAAGTCTGATATGACTGTTCTAGGCACTGGAATTTAGGTGGTGCAGATTTATTAGTGGTGTGATATATCCGAATATTGGATGGCTGTATTGTTATTTTGGGTCACTTTTGGTGTGTTTAGGTCTCCTGTTGCAATTGAGCAAATTGGGTTTGTTTTTGTTTGTCTGGTATGAGCGTTAACATGCAACTTGGTTGTCGTCTGCATGTCTAAGAACATACACTTTAGGGTCTCTTCCTCAGTCTCTATATTCTGACAAACTGAATGACTTGCATATTAATGGGTTAGTATTATTGCTAGTGGGAATTGGTCATATGGTAATTCTGGCACTGGGAATTGGGAGTGCAGTTTGTGCAAAATTAGTGTGCACAATATGCTTTGGCTGGATATTTTGGTGGTTAAGTTTGTTCAGCAGTTGAAGATTGCTGCATGTTTGCATAGATTATTGAATTATGGTATTAATACACAGTGTAATTTGGTTGTGTGTTTGATTGTTATTAATTTGGCCATTGTTTGGTTTGGCAGTTAATATTTATTTAATTGTTAGTGTTTAAGTTAGTTATTTTAAATTGGGTAATTGGATTGGCCATGGGGTTTGGATCAGCAAGATCAGGGTTAATGATAGTGAAGCACAAGGTTTTTTTTTTTTTTTTTTGTAGTATGTACTGGTCTATTACTCAGTACATACGGCTGGTGGCCCAGATCCGTGTAATGGCTGGATCTGGACAAGTTTACCGGCAATTGCCGCTTAGCGGACCACGCGGAATCGGTCGTTTTCTTGGGAGGCAGTTGTTGGTACTGCAGATTATGGCTAGGTATAGCTCTTGTTTTTGGCGCTTAGGTGTTGCCTGTGTTGATTAAGTTGCTGGGTGAAGCACGAATTGTTTTTATTGGTGGTTGGTCAATACGCTATTGTGGCTTTGGTGGCTAGCCTTGGAAGTGTAGAGCATATTGAGGTTGTTAGTTGTGGTTAGTGTTTGCGCCAGGTTGGTGATTAGTTGTGGATTAGTTTCAGTCTGGTGGGACAGTTCAGGTTTTTGAGGTTTGTTGAGCTGTATGGCATAGGAGTTGTGCCGGCTAGCATTGTTTTCTTGGGGTTTCATGGTCACTGCTCACTCTCCTTGTTTACACATACCCAGAAGGGGCAGAGCTCCAGGCACCAGCAAAGCAGTTACGGTACTGGGGTAGTGCAGATTTTATTCTTTATCACTGCTCACTCACCTGGTTTACACATACCCAGAAGGGCAGAGCTCCAGGCACTCCTGCTAGCAGTTAAGGCACTGAGGTAGTGCAGATTTTATTCTTTATCACTGCTCACTCACCTGGTTTACACATACCCAGAAGGGCAGAGCTCCAGGCACTCTGGGCAAAGCAGTTTAGGCACTGGGATATTGTTGTGTTGTTTTTAATCTATTACTGCTCACTCACCTGGTTTACACATGTCCAGAAGGACAGAGCTCCAGGCACCCAAGCAAAGCAGTTATTAATAGTCTGGTACGACTATTATAGGCACAGATATTTAGGCGTTGCATTTTCTGGGGGTGGAGTTGCCAAATCTTGGATGGCTGCTTTTGGCGTATTTGGGGCACTATTGGCGCTAGGTCTCCTGTTGCTATTGAGCAAATTGGGTTTGTTTTTATTTGTCTGGTATGAACGTTAATATGCAACTTGGTTGTTGTCTGCATGTCTAAGAACA